>PVJN01058790.1:0-12054 GCA_004026805.1 Lasiurus borealis | reverse complement strand
CCCCAATGGTATGCAAACACCGTCATGGATACTTGCTTCAAGCCATGGGAAGTTTCATGCAAAACCAGTTTCTCAATAGAGCAAATGTTGTGTAAAGGTGTGTAAGAACTTGAGAAACTAGTTAAAGGCAACGCCTGTCACAGCAAGAACCAAATTTGAATGGGGACACTTTCCTGTCTGTGTCAGCTATGGTCTGCTCCAGCCCCTCAACTGCCGAACCCCTATCCTTAAGCATTTCTCCAACACGTTGGCCCAGAGGCCAAGAACCTTGTCCCATGTAGCAGGAGCTCCTTATCCTTCCCCCCCTCATCTGCCCACCTTAAGGTGCCACTCTACTGATAAGAGACTCTAGTTCTGAAAAATTGTTTCAGAGTTCTGGACCCTTTCTCACTCTCACTCGACCAAGTGTATTTCCCTTTTTTTCAAAGTCCACCCTAAATACATAATGAGGGCACGTACTCCCAGGAGATAGTCTGATTTGATAAGATAGTCTAGTACAGTGGTTGGCAAACTGCAGCTTGGGAGCCACATGCGGCTCTTTGGCCCCTTGAGTGTGGCTCTTCCACAAAATACCACAGCCTGGGCGAGTCTATTTTGAAGAAGCGGCGTTAGAAGTTTTAAATTCAAAAAATTTGGGTATCAAAAGAAATTTCAATCGTTGTACTGTTGATGTTTGGCTCTGTTGACTAATGGGTTTGCCGACCACTGGTCTAGTAGCTTAAATATTCACTGTGTTTACTATGCATTCTGAAATAATGCTAGTCTGGTGAATATCTTCCAAACTAATTGAAGGTGTAAAATGAGTGCAAAGGAAACAGTATCTGAGTGTACCATATGCTAAATCAGGGTTAACTGATTTAGAAAAGTGAGAAATCAGTATGTACAGAAGAGAGTTTCATGGAGGCAGGGACAGACTTTAAAGAATGGGAAGAATCTGGATTGGCAGGGAAGAGAAATTATGCCATTCTAGAAAAGAGAAGTACCATAACCAAAGGCAAGGAAAGTGGAAGATGTTTTAATGAAAGTCAAGATGGTCAGCCCTGTCTCGAGGAAGGGTGGCACAGGAATGTGCATAGCAACCATTAGTGGGAAATTAGATCATAAGGATAAGATGAGTTCACCAACAAAGTTAGCAAACGTTTATTAAGTGCTGATTAGGTCTCTTGCACATAATAATAGTAATAGTTTATGCCTATTACAGCTTACAATGTGCCAGGCATGTATTAAGCCCTTTACATACATTATTTCATGTGATTGTCACTACACAGCTAAGAGGTATGCACTGTTATATCTCTGTTTTACAGACGAAAAACACGAAGCCCAGAGAGATGAAGAAACCTGTTCCAGGTCACATGGTTATGGAGTAGAAAAGCCTGGATTTGAACCAAGGGAGTCTGTTCAAATGTGGGTTCTGAGCACATTGCTAACATGCCTCCACATGTATTTATCTCATTGAATCCTCATAAAATTCCCTATGATGTACATATTATCATCCCCATTTTTCACATGGGGATCCCAGAGTGGGTGACTAGCCCAAGTGGTTTTGATGGGTATAAAGCTAGGATCTGAAAGCAGGTCCACTAATTCCAAGTCCATTTAACTTTCTATTACAATATTGCTGCCTCACAGGAGGATTTTCTGGAATGGAATCAAATTGGGGGAACTGAACAGTCTGATAAGGTTAAGAAGCCTACATGGTAGGACTAGGGAAGAACTTCAGGTTTTCAACAGATATGACTTGATTAATAAAGATAGCTCAAGGTCTGGCACAGGAACTCCAATAAGGGGAAGAGCGGACACAGTATTAGATGATATTAGAGGTGGTAAGGACCTAGAAATGGGCATGTGGGGAGGAAAGAGAAGGATGGATATAAGGTATCCATCATATCTTCAAAGAAAAATCTGTTCTTAAGGAATGAATGGCATTGAAAGGAGATTAAATCAAAGAAGAATTTGCTTCTTGTCTAAATGACTCAATGAACTATTGACAGGAGCTTAAAGGTTATAAGAGCTCCTGGTTTGTAGAAAAAAAAAAAGAAGGTTGTTTTTGGACATGTTGAGATATGCTTGGCAGAACCATGCCTGGCACATTCTAAAGGAAATGACCAGTACGCAGTCAGGGATGTGGGATTGAAGCTCAAGTAGAGAGAAGCTGTCAGTCATATCTGACAAATAAGGTATGAGGATCAGTGAAGGGGAAGACAAGGCTGATCCCAGGAAAAATGGGTTTTTCATTGTCAGAATAAGCCAGAAATCAGAGAACAAAAACACAGTATAATAAAATAAAACAGGCCGAAGGGCAAACCACAGGTCTGGACAAGTGGTTAAGACCGAGGCAGAGATTAAAATTAAAGAGACATAGCAGCAAGTATGCTCTCACCCTGTATCAAGGAGAAATGACCACTGAATAATTGCTTGTCCTGTTTCTGGCATTTTGGGGTGTTCCTCTATTGCAGAAGCCAAACCCAGCTTAACTGATGGGACCCTGCAGTCTCACCCTGCAAACTAATCAAGAATTTTGTTAGCAGGGAGCACACAATCTACATTAGCATGGGGAGATAAATGAATAATCAAAAAAGGTCTCTCCACTGAATTGTATATTTAAAAATGGTTACAGTGATAAAATTCATGTTATGTATATTATACCACAATAAAAAAATAAAAGAAAGTCCTCTTACCTATGGATCCCACAAAAATCTCCAAAAGCCCATCTAATTTAGCATCTCCTGGACTTACCTCTTTTGGTTCAAGATCTTGATTTCCTTGCCCAAGTTGGTGACTGTGCTGCTGAGGTGATGCAGGTAGTTAAGAAGCCAGGGATGCCGAAGCTTACCTGGCTCCTGTGTCCCTTCCAACCTGGAAAGAGAATGGCATAGTCAATTGAGGCTAATGTGCCGTGGAAACTCCTCTTCTGGCCTTTCTGCTACCTCTTCCCTCTTTCCAGAACATTGAGACTGGTATCCTCAATGTTCATAGCCCCACCCTCTGTGACCTCTTCTACCTGATGAGTTAAGAAAGTGAGACACAGAGCAACTCAGGCAGAACCTGGGAGGGACTTACCTGGGGCAGGAACCTGGGAGTCCTGTGATTTCAGTGCTTGCTTATTGCCCTTCTTAAGATTCTAGGATCCTCCTTCTCACTGGCTTCACAGACATCACCTCCACGTCTAGGGGTCCTCCATAAACAAGGGCAGCCTAAAGGTACCCCATCATTCTTGCAAGTAGCTAAATGGGGTTCCTCATTTTATAAGGGAGGAAATGGGGCCCCAGGTTGTTGTGTGGCTTGCCCAAGGGCATACACCTGGTTAATTTCAGGACAAGAAGGAATTACAGACTTTCTGATCCACTGTCTAAATCTCTTAGCTAGACAAAGAAATTCCAGCTGAAATATTTGGAATTCTATTTTTATTAAAGCTTTGCTTTCCCCATGATTGGTCTCTCTTGCTGCATTTTTCTCAAAAGATGTTTAAAATGTCTGAAAATGCCAGCTTAGCGGTCCAGAAGAGAATGGTAGCAGTATTGGAGGGAGGAAGCTCACTGGTTACCCACAAAACCATCACAGACTGCCTATTACACTGTGGCCAAAACTTGGATCCATGCCCTCCCTCAACAGAGCCTAGTAAGGGGGCCCTGTGTGCTAGGGCTTTCTAGTTCTTTCTATCATTGCCTCATGTTGACCTTGATTTCTGCTTCTGAAATCCTTGATTACCAACGTCAATAGGCAGCTAGTTGGCTTGGGAGGGGCCCTCCATGGCTATGGCAAGACAGAGGAATGACAGTACAGCTCACCATAAACATATGTATCAGACCAACTTCAAGAAAAACTGGTTGCTTAAGCTTGCCACCTCAAGAAAAATCGTTTTGAGTAAAGCTGGACATGGTGGGAAATAAATGTTCTCAAGTTTGTCTCATTGCCACACGTGCCTTGGGGAGGTATTTGTGGGTCACTTCGGCACGTAGAAAGATCCCTTCACTCCCCAAGATCAATCAAGCTATAAAGTCAATGAGATTAAAATGGATTATCTGTTTTCATCAAGCCCATATATCTTTTCTATGGTCGTTTCCTGAACATGTAGCAATTCAGGTTTAGAACTTTAAAGTCATAGAGACATGCACTTAGAAAATCACAGAGCTGTATGGGACTTGGAGATCATCTAATCCAGCCCCCAATCTTGCAGATGAGGAAACTGAAGTTTCCCATTACTTAGGGTATTATACGTCTACTAGGCAGCCAAAGATTACACTCATTTCTTTACAAGCCAAAATGGTACTGTTGGCTCCGTGGAGCTGGCGGTTAACCTAAAACCGATGGTATTTTTCATATAAACCACTGCTCAGCTAGATTTTTTTTCCCCCACACCAGATTTATACCATTAATTTCCTAAGATTTTGTTTAGGAGTTTATATTTTCCCCTTCCATTCCATTTTGCTAGTTTTAACTCCATATTCAAGTCTATAATTTAAATTTTATTCTGTGGTAAGCTTTTTAGTATGTTTGGGAAAAGGGAAGTTCATTTGGTAATATGCACTTTGCAGTGTGCTTGCTATCTCATTTAAGAGCTAAATTGTTCTAAAGAAAATGCTACAGAAAGTGTTTAATTTGGAATTCCAACCCCTAGTTTTTCAGATCCTCAAGGCAGAGGGATAACTTTTCTCCCTTGTTACATGAAGGAGTTCTAGAATAGGCTTCTCCAAAGGGCACAAGAATATTCTCATCTCTTACTGGGAACTTGTGTGCCTGGGGGTAATGCAGTGAAAAAAAAGACTACCCTCTAAACTCCAGAGTCCAGCAGTCTTTTTTATGTCCATTTTTATGTAACACTTAATAGTTCATCTTTATCCAAAGAAAAGGAAAACACTAATTTGAAAAGATTTATGTACCCCTATGTTCACTGTAGCATTATTTATAATAGCAAAGATATGGAAGCAACCTAGGTGTCCATCAACAGATGAATGGATAAAGACAATGTGATATACTAGTATATATAATCCTACCTAATAAAGGAGTAATATGCAAATGGACCATACCTCCACTATACCCACAAGCCATGCCCACAAGCCATGCCCACCAGCCCATCAGAGCAAGTATGCAAATTAACCCAACTAAGATGGCTACAGCCACAGAGAGAGCAGGAAGGAGGCTTAGGTTGCCCCTGGTGATGGAGGAAGCCAAGCTTTCCATACACCCTGGCAGGCCCAGACCTCTGCTTAAGGCAATAAAGTTTCAATGGCTGTGCAAGCAGAAGGCTTGGCTCCGCTCCAGGCTACAAAGTTTCAATTGTAGAAGATAAATAAATCCCAGATACCAGGGCCTCTGCTTGGGTCACCGGGAGGCATGGATGGCCTGCAAACCACCACAGGCCCCTTGCTCAGGTCACCCCATGCCCCAAGGGAACCCCCATCCTGATCTGAGACACCTTTCAGGGCAAACCAGCTGGCCCCGATCTGTGCAGCAGGCTTCTATCCTATCTAATAAAAGAGTAATATGCAGATTGACCATTAGTCCAACACACAAGATGACTGCCCCCATGTGGTCAAAAGATCCCAGCCCCATGTGGACACAAGATGGCCACCACAAGATGGCCAGCAGAGGAGGGCAGTTAGGGGCAATCAAGCTGGCAGGGGAGTGATTAGGTGGTGATCCGACTGGCAGGCAGAAGCAGTTAGAGGCAATCAAGAAGGCAAGCAGGCGAGCAGTTGGGAGCCAGCAGTCCTGCATTGTGAGAGGGATCCCAGATTGGAGAAGGAGCAGGTTGGGCTGAGGGACACCACCCTCCTTGTGCATGAATTTCATGCTATACTAGAGGCTCGATGCACGAAATTCATGCAAGGGGGGGAGGTTTCCCTCAGCCCAGCCTGCACCCTCTCCAATCTAGGATCCCTCTCACAATCCAGGACTGCTGGCTCCCAACTGCTCACCTGCTTGCCTTTTTGATTGCCTCTAACTGCTTTTGCCTGCCAGTGTGATCACCCCCTAACCACTACCCTGCCAGCCTGATTGATGCCTAACTGCTCCCTTGCCAGCCAGATTGCCCCTAACTGCCCTCCCCTGGAGGCCTGGTTACCTGTAACTGCCCACCCCTGCAGACCTAGTCCCCCCAACTGCCCTCCCCTGCAGGCCTGGTCCCTCCCAACTGCCCTCCCCTGCTGGCCATCATGTGGTGGCCATCTTGTGTCCACTTGGAAGCAGCCATCTTGTGTGATAGAGTGATGGTCAATTTGCATATTACTCTTCTATTAGATAGGATAGAGGCCTGGTGTATGGGTGGGGGCTGGTTGGTTTGCCCTGAAGGGTGTCCTGGATCAGGGTGGAGGTTCCCTTGGGGCATGGGCCGGCCTGGGCAAGGGGCCTGTGGTGGTTTGCAGGGCAGCCACATCCCACAGCAACCCAAGTGGAGGCCCTGCTATCTGGGATTTATTTATCTTCTATAATTGAAACTTTGTGGCCTTGAGCAGAGACCAGGGCCAGCCAGAGCAGGTGGGAAGCTTGGCTTCCTCCATTGCCAGGAAAACTCAAGCCTCCTGCTTGCTCCATGGCCGCAACCATCTTTGTTGGGTTAATTTGCATACTCACTCTTGATTTGCCGGTGGGGTGGCTTGTGGGCATAGCAGAGGTATGGTCAATTTGCATGTTTCTCTTTTATTAGTGTAGATATAGAGGAAGCCTAGTGCATGAATTCGTGCATGGCCAGGGGGAGGAGACATGGGCAGTTGGCTGCCCTGACTGCTTGATGAACTCCTGGTGAAAGGGACAATTTGCATATTAGCCTTTTATTACATAGGACATACACTGAGTGGCCAGGTTATTATCATTCAGAGATAATCTGGCCACTCAGTGTATATATAGTGAGTATATATGTGAAAATGGAAATATTTCATTCTTTTTTTATTGCTGCGATTAAAAAAAATAATGAAATCTTGCCATTTGCAACAACATGGATGAACCTACATTGACACATCTGATCACCCAATGTCCATACTTTAACTTAAGGTCCACTCTTGGTGGTGTATGTTCTATGAGTTTGGGCAAAGGTACAATGATATGTACTCATCATTGAAATACTATTAGGTATATTTTTGTGGTATGATAAAAATTCAAAGCCATTATATTTTGAAATATATTCTAAAACCACACTAATGAAAACAGTTGGAATAGTACTGAAATAGATAGGCAGATGAATGGAGAAAGGTAGACAATCTAGATATGTATGGGCCCAGGTGCAAACAAAGTAAGTTTAGATTAAAAAAAGCATTCCAAATCAGTAGGGAAGACATTCAGTAAATGGTGTTGAGATAAGTAATTATGAAATCATAACGTACTAGAATAAAACAATAAATCTTGTATAGTCTTATGATATAAAAAACAGAAGTCATAGAGAAAAGAATTATAAATATAAATATAGTTGACCCTTGACCAATGTGAAGGTTAGTGGCCCAGTAAAAAAATCTCTGTATATGCCGAAACTGGTTTGGCTCAGTGGATAGAGCGATGGTCTGTGGGCTGAAGGGTCCCAGGTTCGATTCCAGTCAAGGGCATATATCCTGGTTGCGGGCACATCCCCTGTGGGGGCCATGCGGGAGGTGGCTAATCTATATATCTCTCTCTCATTGATGTTTCTAACTCTCTATCCCTCTCCCTTTCTCTCTGTAGAAAATCAATAATATATATATATATATATATATATATATATATATATATATATTTAAAATCTCTGTATAACCTTTGACTCCCCAAAAACTTAGTTGTCCTTTGGTTTCCCACTGGGAGTGGGGGGATGATTGGTTCCAGGACCCCTGTGGATCCCAGAATGCATGGATGCTCAAGTCCCTTATATAAAATGGCATAGAGCACTACATGTAGTTGCTCCTCTACATCTGTGGATTTCAACCGAGGATTAAAAACAGTACAGGAATTGCTAGGTTATCACTCACCTTGTAAAGCAGACATAGTTCAGCAAAAGTGAAAATAAAAGGATTCTCTAGCTTGAATTCCATGTCTTACTACCATTTGAAAAACTTAATTTTTTTTTTTACCAGAGATATAAGTGAATGAAAATTCTGGACAATGAAGGGGTTAAAATAATTTTTGAAAGATATATGCATACCTGTGAAGACATCTCAACAGATCCTTTGTCACTAGTTGCTAGCATGTGACAGAAGAGCCTGGAGAAGAAGAAAGTCATGAGGCTTGGCCTATGGTCCTATCATTACCGCCAATATCTGACCATGGGTAAGAGACATATGTCAGAGTCTTCATTCAGTCATCAGATTTGTGAAGCTTACTATGTGCCAGGCCCTTATACAATAATATTAAATCCTGTATACCATACCATCATATAACATATATTGTGAACATGACATAATATATCACAAAATAAAATAAGGTATTGAGGAGCTGCCAATTACCTGTGAAAAAGATAAGCTCTCCCCAGATTTAATGTCATCCATTAAGTCCCCACTCCTAACTTTGACATTCAATGTGCTGCATCATCTGTCTCCTGTCTGCTTCTTTGGCCCTAGCTCTTGACACTGCTCTTCACCTCTCCTGAGGTGCCTATGTTATACCCGAACCAGATGAACTGCAGTTCCCCATTGTGATTTCATGTCAGTATGGCTTTTCAAAAGGCTTTTTTCTCTCCCACTTATAAAACTTGTACTTATCCTTTGCAACCTGGTTCAAAAGTTGGCTCTTCAGGAAGACTTCCCCTAGATCCTCTCTCTATTTTATATAGATAGACCTTCGTCATCTCACCTAACACACTATCCTGTAGTGAAGTACTTAGAGAAGTACGCAAATGAGTCCCCCATCAGTGTGTAAGCAGAGACCCTGTCTTATTAATTTTCGTGTGCCTAGTGTATAGCATAATCCTGGAGAGAAGGAGCACTCAATCCATTTTATAAATGAGTGGATGCATAAAAAATGAATCAACCATATTGCAGCAGCAGGTTTTCTTTGTAGAATGACATTTCTTAATACAGTGACAAATCTGGTAAAATTTGCATCTCTCTTGGATTCCATCTTAATTCTATCTCAGTCCCTGCACAAATGGACACTACTAAAGCATTACAGTGAGGTTCTTATAACAGCTACTTGAGTGTTACTGTGCAGTTGGCGCAGCCTTGCCCAGGGGAAGGTTAACTTGAAAACACACCAAGTCACCAAGTATATATCATTTTAATCTTGACAGTGTACTTTTAAGCAGGTGGCCGAGTTTTTCTTCCTTCACATAGCTAGCATCTCTCCAAACAAGCTTAGATAGCAAACTGTTTTCTTTGGCAAATTGATTAATGAGGACATTACTCATTTGCCCCGGCTCTATGACATGTCCAACAACATTGTCATTTTTGTTTCTGGGGTATTGGGTAAAAATATCCAGGAATTTACTACCAATGGAGTGACCACCTGTTTGCTGGAAACGTTAAAGAGAGGAATCTGGGGAGACGGCTCCCTGGAAGAATGTCGAAGGGGGTTTGAATCCACCTCCCCACAACAAACTGTCCTCTCCAAACTTAGCAATAGCACCTGTGGAAACAAGGGAACAGCTGTGCTGGGTACCTTAGTTATTGGATGGCTGGGGACTGAGCTGCCCTGCAGGCACCTGGAGAAACTGCAGAAGTAGTTCTTCCCAAGCCTAAAGGAGGGCAGAGCCCTGGGAGCGATCAAGCCATGCATCAGTGACACGGAGAAAAGTAGATCTTGATGTAAGGGTAGAATCAAGGGAGAAAAAAAGCATGAATGAGATCAGGGATGGGAAGTAGAGAGGAAGTACAATTGGAGAGTAGGAAACTGAGCAAGTGTAGCTGGTACTACTTATCTTAGGGATCCTACAGTATTTGTGTATGTGGGGGGGGGTACAATTGGAGAGTAGGAAACTGAGCAAGTGTAGCTGGTACTACTTATCTTAGGGATCCTACAGTATTTGTGTATGGGGGGGGGGGAAAGGGGAAGAGTGGTAATCAGAAGGAGGATGAGGGTTACCATAAAGAGGAGGTACAATCTTTTCCTCTGGAAGCTATAACTGGGCAGGAAGTTATAACTGCAGCAGCCAGAACACAACAGATCAACAGACAAGTTCTGAGCTGAGTGGGGAAGGCGGATCTCTAAGGGAATCACCAAAGGCCTGAAGTTTTCCAAGAGAAAACAAACTGGACAAAATCGTAAAGGATTAGGGAAAGAATAACACCCCCCCACACCCACCCCACTCCTGCCTCACCTTCCCCCAGCCAGGACCTGCTGCCTGAAAACACAAAACAACAAAAAACACAGGGCAGGAGAATCCAAGATGGCGGCATAAGTAAACACCTACACTGCTGCCTCGCACAACAATTTCAAAACTACAACTAAAAGACAGAACAGACACATCCAGAACCACAGGAAAGCTGGCTGAAGGGAAATTCTACAACTAGAAGGAAAGAGAGGGGCTCACAGAGACCCAAAGGAGCTGCAAAAAGCTGAGGTACGGAGGTGCGCACGTGGAGAAGAGTAGGTGCCGGAGAACCTGACTGGCTTTCTCTGGCGGGAGGGAGACAGAGACTCTCAAAGGCATTGAACCCCTTATCCTACGATACTAAACCCAGGTCCAGCCGAAACTCATATGGGGGGAGTTTGGACTGTGAAAAGGGAGAAGTGCATGGAAATTTAGGGGAGTCACAAAAGATCAGAAGTCTGGTGGCATGCTCGGCACTAAGCACAGAGGACCAACTACTAATTGTGCCGCTGGCTTTCACGAGTGGGTGGGAGACAGACCCTCCCAACTGTGCCACTTCTAGCTCCACTAAACCCCAGTTTTCGGTGAAATCCTGGGGACCCAGACTCATATGGTCCCGAAACCCAGGGGAGCCGGAGGGGCAGCAGTCTAGAGACACTGTGAGAGAGTGCGGGCACAGGAACCGCTCCAGTGATTACCCAGTCACGTGAGACTCGAGTCTCAGAGGACGTGGAGGGTGGGGCCAACTGGAAGGCAAAGCTGTCCTTTAAGCCCTGAGACTCCACCCATCCCAAGCTCAACAGAGAGGCTTTTGCAGTTTCAACACAGAAGTTCTCCCGGCATAGTGAAAATGCCAAGACAAGGGAAGGGATCACAAACAAAAGAAATGGAGGAAAACAAACGACTGGATATAGAGTTCAAAAACACCCTTATAAAATTTTTCAAGAATATCCTAGAAAAGTTGGATAAAGTTAGTGAGATCCAAGAGGAAATGAAAAAGGACCAACTAGAGATGAAAAAGGACCAACTAGAGATGGAAAAGGACCAACGAGAAATTAAACATACACTGACTGAAATAAAAAATATTATACAGAGTCCTAACAGCAGACTAGAGAAAGGCAAGAATCAAGTCAAAAATTTGAAATATAAAGAATCAGAAAACACTCAACTGGAAAAGCAAGAAGAGAAAAGAATCCAAAAATGTGAAGATAATGTAAGGAGCCTCTGGGACAGCTTCAAATGTACCAACATCAGAATTGTGAGAGTGCCAGAAGAAGAGAGAGAGCAAGATACTGAAAACCTATTTACAGAAATAATGACTGAAAACTTCCCACATCTGGTCAAAGAAATAGACTTACAAGTCCAAGAAGCACACAGAACCCCATATAAAAGGAACCAAAGAGGACTACACCAAGACACATCATAATTAAAATACCAAGAGCAAAAGACAAAGAGAGAATATTAAAAGCAGCAAGAGAAAAACAGTTCATTACCTACAAGGGAGTACCCATACGTCTGTCAGCTGATTTCTCAACAGAAACGATGCAGGCCAGACGGGAGTGGCAAGAAATATTCAACGTGATGAATAGCAAGAACCTACAACCAAGAATAATCTATCCAGCAAAGCTATCATTCAGAATTGAAGGGTAGATAAAGAGCTTCACAGAGAAGAAAAAGCTAAAGGAGTTCATCAACTCCAAACCAGTATTATATGAAATGCTGAAAGGTACTCTTTTAGAAGAGGAAGAAGAAAAAGGTAAAAGACAAAAAATTATGAACAACAAATACATATCTATCAACAAGTGAATCTAAAAATTAAGTGAATTAAAAATTTGATCAAGAGCATA
>PVJN01058789.1:0-12054 GCA_004026805.1 Lasiurus borealis | reverse complement strand
TTATTTTACTTATGACTTAAATCCTATATTTCAAAATTGTTACCTTGGGGATGGTAATACTTTTAAAAAGAACATGTCAAAGAGCCACACAATTATTAAAATGGTAAATTTACAAAACATCTTTATTCATCATTGTTTCTATTGTTTGCATATTTTTCAGCTTGAAAAAAATGTACAAGATGCGTTCATTTCATTTTTACCTTAAATCAATTTCATTTTATACTATCAGAGAAAATTTTTATTTCACAAAGAAGCAGGATAATAACTTTCTCCTTTACTCACCCTTATTTCTCTTCATCTTTCTCTCTTTTCAATCCAGCCCTCCTACCCAAAAGAAATTGCTCCAATTGAAATTTCTAAAAAAGTTCTTTTACAAAAAACACTCCTGGAAATTGCTACAAAAGAATTTCACCCTATTACTCACTCTCTTCTTGGCACTTCATTAACATAGGTATTAAATCAGTCCCCATTTGGAAACTTGTATTGTGCATGAATTATTCTGCATGAATGGCCTATTCTAAGCCACAAGTCTTTTTTTTCAATTTCATTAAAGCTATATAGTTATATTGTTATTTAATAAGGCAATTTTGCATTCGTTTCCAAGTCTTGATTAGACACCTAGAGATATTTTGAATATGTCCTAAATGATTAGGCCAAAGATATTATTTTTTTGGTATTGTCCTTTTAAAACTCAGATAAAAATTTGGCCACCAGTAACCTACCAATTGTCTCCACTTTGTTCTGCTTGCATATTTCTTTTATAATTGATAACACAGGTGTGTTCTCTTTCATAAAATACATCATGACATCCAAAATAAATTGAGTAAAACCAAATTTTATTATGACCATCCAAGTATATTAGCAATTAAAGTGTTGACTTCATAATTTAGGTTTACTAATCACTGTATACGCTGCTTAATGCAGAAAATACGCAATTCTGAGGATGTGAGTTTTGTCAATCTGGGTACATTTGGAAAAATGCTAAATATGTTCAATATTTTGTTAGCTTGGTTGTGGTTTGAATTCTTTCTGACTCGGTATCTGGAAATGTATAAGCCAGTTGCATCAGGCTAGAGCAATTAACTGGTAATTTGGAGCATTTAACTGGAAGATTGGATTGTGAGGAGGTCTCTTAGCCATGATGCTCACAGGAAATAGATTTTGCATGTAATCTGGCTCAACAAAATGGCTCATGAAACAGTTTCACAGCAAGACAGTATCAGAAGCCAATGAGCCCTTGTGAAAATGCTTGTTGGAAAAAAATTGGTCTCATCTAAGCCAACTTTAAAACAATTGCCAAATTAACTAGATTCCTTTATTTTTGCATTAAGAAGCATTAATATGGAGAATCAAAGTCCAAACACTGATTGGGGGATATTTAAAACTTTACTTATGAGCAAGTTATAACCTACCACAGTAACTTGTAACTTTAAGTATACTTCCCAAATTCCTGTTCTTGTTCCGATTGCTGTGTCATGCTGAACTTGGTTACAGTACTTCTTCATTCAGAACAGATGATTCTGTCCTCTCCTCAACATCAAAGCAGAAGGTGTTTTAGTTGGTGTGCTCCAACTTTTATCAAAGTCTCTGAGAACTGCTCTTGATGCAAATTTATTTAAAGAATGTGCACTTCATCTGCATTTCTAGAAACTTTAAATCCTGTCATTTGAGAAAATCAGACTGATACCATTGTTCCAGAGAATGGCAGTTTTACCACTAATTTTACATATAAGAATCAAAGAAGGAGGTTACATAAAATCCATTGGTAATAGATTAGGAAAGCAGGAGAAAGCAAAGTGGGAGAAGGAGGGGGACTCTCTGGGATTGGATAAAAGGTAAAATGAATAGAAATAATTATTTTATATTGAAGGGTATAGGATAGTTAACAGTTAAAATGATAACAATAACAATGAAGAGTGTTGTGGTTCTGCTCTGATGCAGAAATTATGCCTTGACGGGTCCAGAAAAGGGGGATTCCTCTGACATCAGAAGGTATGTATGTTATCATAGGCACAAAGAGGCAATAGATAGGCTCAGTTAAGGTAAAGATTGACCTTAGTCAGGGAAGATACCAGCCTAGGACATGAGTAGCTGCCATGGCTTACTTTTAGTTAGAACGTTTTGATTTCATACTATTCTATGTGGTTACTTTCAAGTCTCTGAGTTTGTAAGGCCACCATGCAGGTCTCTCCTGAGCTTGTCAGGTTTAGTAGTAAGTATGTTGACCTTTTATCCTTTTATTTTTCTTTCCATCCATATATGGATGGGCTGGGGAGATGGAAGCACACACACATACACACACACACACACACACACACACACACACACACACACACACACACTCTTAGCAAAATTGTATGAAATGTATATAGCAGACTTATTCATAATCATCAAAATTAAATACAAGCCAAACATTCATCATCTGGTGAATGGATAAACAAATTGTGGCACATTTGTACAGTGGACTTTGTTTTTTTTAAGCAACAAGTAGGAGTAAATTACTGATAGGTCTGTAGGCAGTTAGACATAAGCAAAGCAAGGACAATGGGCCAGGTACAGAAGGTCACCAGGATGGACAGCCCCAGGTGCCTAGCAATGGACAATCAGTTGGAGGGTGGGACCTCACCCCCAGGTTGACTTTTTCTCCCCCAGCGTATCCCTAGTCACCGAAGTTTGGACCCCTTGACCTTTCCTCCCTAGAGAGAACATCTAGGGCTCAGTTGTATTCCAGCTCTAGGCTCAGATAAGCAACGAAACCAGCTACAGTTGGTGTCAAGACCAGCTGCATGGAATAATGACCCCCTGCCCTGGTGCCTGCCAATCAATCAGTGGAGACCGCAACCTGGAATGGATACTGAATATTCTATCAAGATGTTTCCCTGAGACGTCCCCTAAAACCTCCACCCTTAAAACCCTTAGGATGGAGGACCTATGGGCTATCCCTCTAGGAAGTATGCTCCTGCCTTTCCTGTCTCTTCCTTAATCTCCCCAGGTATGTTACCATTAGCTTCCTCACTCCCAAGCTCCAAGCACCCTTCCTTTACCTCTAGAACTTTTTGCTAAGCCAATTTCTTCTAGGAATTACTTTTTCTGCCTTTGTAATTTGCCCAGTGAATGTTCTTTTACAGTTTGGGTCTGGACTTTGAATTCTCTCCTAGCCAGAACGCAAGTAATGAGGTTGCTGAAGGGTCAGACACCTGGTACCATTCCCACCATCTACAACAGATCCAACAATATGAATGGTTCTCAGAAGCATTTTGTTAAAGGAGGAAAAAACTAATACACAAGAGGCCATATTATTTACATTTCCATTATGACATTCTGGAAAAGGCTGGACAACAAGGAGAGACATCAAATCAGAGGTTGCCAAGGGCTGGGGAGATGGGAGCAATTGCCTACATAGGAGCATGATGGAGTCAGGCTAATGGAAATATTTTAGAACTTGGTTTTTATTTAAGTAAGGTTATAGGACTTCGTATGTTTCAAAACCATCAAATTAAACAACTAAAGGAGTAAATTTTTGATGTGTATCATAGCTCAATAAAGCTTACTTTAAAAATTAGGAATGGTCATGAAATAGAAGGAAAACCAACAAAATGTGGTGTTGTGAAAGTTAAGCAAAACAAGTTTTCCAAAAACAGAGGCCTCTATCGACTGTTTCATATGCTGCTCAAGGGCCAAGTCAGAGGAAAGAAGAAGAGTGACCTTGGGGGTTGAAAGCAGAGGGTAAGAGGGCAATTGGCCAGAGGAGGCTGAAGAGAGCAATGGGGATGGACTGTCCATTGGGGCAAACTGAGAAGAGAATGTGAAGTGGAGGAGCTACTCCATGGAGACTGTAAAATGAGTCATGAATTAGAGGAGGAAGTAAGTTGATGAAATAATATCCCCATCCCCAACCCAAATACAAGATATGCTATAGCATAAGTGTATACTGATGCAAAAATTTATTATAAAGGAAAAAAAATGGTGCTGCAAAAACATGGGTTGGGGATAGCTACATAGCAAATGCTGATAAATGTAAGATGTATGGGACTCCCAGAACAAGAGAGGAACTTGTTTTGAGAAGCTCTCTATCCTTGGTACCAAAATGGATTCACACTTGACTATATATAATTACATAATTGTACCTTGCTTATTTATGAACACACCTTTAAGATCAAACCAGGACAGATACCATCTGAAGAAAGCAAAGGAATAGATATTTTTCAGGCAACCGAACTGAGCAGATTGTTCACACTTGGGCAAGGCATTAAGCACTATGATTTTTTTGTCAAGAGTAGTAGGAAATAAAATGTTTCTGGTTTCAGACTTCTTTTCTCACAATAAGGAGCAAGCAAGTTAATCTGGGGAGACAGAGTTTTTCTTCATATTAAATTCAGGCAGAAATCTACTTACCCTATGAGGAGCAGCCCCTGAACAAGTTCTACAACTGCGGTTTTTTTTTTTAAAGCTATGAAGTGCTCCCCTCAGCCACATAGGAAGGCAGAGAGGGAGCACAGATGCATAAGCCAGCAAAAGAGTTTCTAGGAAGAAGTGAAAGGAATGCATAATTAACCTTTGGCTGGGAGGGAGATTATAAAAAATACTCTTAGAATGAAGGAAAGGTAAGAGTCAAGAGAAAGATACAAATGACCCTACAGTATGGAATTCCTTCACACATTATCCACCAGAACACCTACTCCAGTTATCAAACTTTAATTGCTTTCTTTTTCACTCTAAGTTTTTTGTTTGTTTGTTTTTTTACTACAACCTCCATAAGGGATTAAACTTGGTTACTAATGTACTTCAATTTGTACATATGGCTCTAAATTATATCAACTTTCAATTATCTATAGAATAATTGTTTCAAAACACTGCCAGGGGAGGGTGGGAAGAGAAAAAAAAAGGTATATTTCATATTAGATTGAGTTTATCTAACTACCTAGCACCAACATTGTTAAATAGCTCCTACAGAATACATGTGTAAATCAACAATTAAATTACTGGTTAGTAGGTAGATTCCAAAAAGGAGGAAAAGTAGTTCCAGCTGTACAAATGGTACAAGGAAAAGCCAGAGGTAAACACCAGAACAGAGAGATAATAATTTTCTTTTCTTTTACCCTTTTGTGGCCTTAAAAACATGTAACCTATACCTAACATAAATTTTACTCCAAAAACCATATATCCCCCAAGTTGAGAAATAGTTCCTTTTGTAATACAGTGCATATAATTATTCACAATATACTTGTGCCACAACTCTCTGATTTTCTGACTTGTGGTATTAGAGAGTCTGAAGGATGTGTTCCTATTCAAGAGATGACTATCAGCAATTATGAGTCTTAGGTCTCTGTGGTGGTTACCTTTGGGTATACAGACAATTACATTTCACCTTCTCTTATCACAGTGGTTCACTTTTTTCTTCCCCTTTGACTTTATATCTTTCTTCACTATAGGGTCTTTTGTACTTCTCACATTTTTCTGATTCAACAGAATGCTGGCTTATTCTGTCCTATTTTTTTGGCTCTAAGCTCCCTGTGCCTGAATTTTTGTAATAGACAGTAAATGTGGAGCTCTTTTCATTAGAAATAATCTTTTGTTTTTTCAAAGCAATCTTTGAAAGCTGTTGATTTGTTATGAATGTTCCAGAAAGATTTAAACTTCTGAAAGGTCCTGCATGGATGGCTGCTCTGGCAGAGGCCTTGCATTTGTGTGGTGTAAGGCACACAAAACAGGAGGGCACCTTTCTTCATTGTTACAGGAAAACCAAAATAGTAGCAGGTGTGACAACTGACATAGATTTTCAGAGGTGTACAATCTAACAACACATGTGAAAACAAAGCCCATTTAAATGTTTCAATATTGCATAATTCCATATCAGTCATGTCACTTCCTGAAATAAGCTTTGAGGAGCAGAGCCAAGTCAGTAAGCAAATCAGAAAAATATTTATTCTGCATCTAATTCCATTGTTAAAAAATGAAACGTGGCCCAGGCATAATAGGAACATAGAAATGTGGAAAGCACCAATTCAGGAAATGGTATTTAACTTAATCTAAGGAACAAGAGATTGCTGTCTACAATTAGTCTTCTTGTGAGAAATACAGGTACTCCCACAGATGTTCTTTGAAACAACAAATGCTTTGCCACATTTTTGTTATGATTTCATCGCTATTGAAAGATGATGGTACCTCTCTTGTTGATGAGAGTACATTTATTAACCTCTACCCCCATCACTCAGAACTCTGTCACGTTCTGCCTGCCTTACCATCATCAGGTTCCATTCCTTGCCTTTCTATCACCCTCAAGCAAGTCAATTACCACCTCCAGCAAAATCCACCAAACCTCTGGTGTTACCACTTGGAAACAAATGAACTAAAATTCCTTTCCTGAGACTATAAGATATTTCACTTATGAAAGTCCAATTTGCAGCCAGAACCTACTCATTCATTCTAGACTACTTTATCCTGCCATTTCTCCAACTCTTATGAACTGTTTTGTTTGAAGAAAGCCCGCATGGATGGTAACTTTCCACAGGAGTAGTACTGCCCTTAGGTTGTTGTTGGAAGGGTTGCTTTCTAGTTCTCATTTGGCAACTTACAAAACTACTTTGGGCATATCACTTAATCTGTCTGAGCCCCTTTTTATCCCAACTGGATGTGCTAAATTATTTCTAAGTTTCCTTCCAGCTCCAGGATTTAATTATTTCATTCTGACAGTGTTGAATGTTCTCTAGAGTTTTCCCTTCATCAGAGTTTTCAGAATGAATGACTTGTTGATAAAAGCTCGTTGAGAGTTTTGGCCTTCTGAGTGTTCAGCATAACATTAGTCTACTTTTCTCATAAGTCTCATAAATCCCTGAAAATACTTAACTATTGAGGAAGCCCTGATGACAGTTGGTTAGCTCAATGCAAGATAAAAAGCAATGCTCTGGTTAAGGGGGTCCTTTTACTTCAATAGAAAACTGGCAAATTCTAATCCCTTAGCAGTGAGCCAATGTCAGAAGTTTTTGAAATAGTCTAAAGCCCACAGTCTATAACGCCTGCAAAAGACACATGGATTCTATGGCAAGAATCATCAGGCTGGAATGGTGATATGATCCAAGTATCGATGAACCACAAGCATGAGGTTTAACACTTGGGGAAATGTCATCAGCACTATGGGAGAGACAGTGAATCATCTATGTGACTAGGCAAAGGTTCAAAAAAGAGTCTGAAAGTACAGAACAGATGGTGAGATGACAAGCCAAAGCCATCTGACTTTTTCTCAACATCTCTAAGATAGCAGCTTTTGTCATGTTGTGAGTGACAAGAGAAACTATTAAGTATTTATTGAGGATTTTTTTTACACTCTCATCAAGGCACCAAATACTGAACTATGTAAAAATAAATATATAAAGATGTGTAAATACATATTCTTGTCCAGCAGGAGCCTGCAATCTGACGGGGAGACAGAGCATAAGGCCCCTTCTTATCTGTTCAGAACAGGAGAAAAACGGGATTGTCAGGTGAGAATGACAGAAGAGAATTACTCAATAGCTTACTTTACTCCAATATTCTCTTTTAACGAGAAGCAAGTTCAACCTGGGTAAGAATGCTTAGGAATGGAGTAAAACCCAAGATGGTTATGTAAAGAGACTGTAAGAAGTTACTGTTTGCGTTAAATGAACTCAGGTATCTGGAAGAATTATATTCCAATATACTTCAATATCCTCTGATGAGATATGAAATCACTGATAATAATTTTACAGATTCAGGGAGAATAAAAGAAGGGCATTAAAAACAGGAAAATATTCCTTAAATTTAAAAAAAATAAATGCAAGATTACCTCCAGATATTTGTCAACAAAATTAAATTAAAAATATTTATAAATTAGAACAAACTGTTAATTAGATGACTTGTGATCGCTTAGAATAGCCACAGACAATTAAAGTCAGCAAAAGCAGGGTCAATTTATTTGAGATATTAAGACCTTGGTGAGAGTGGAACATAGAAAACTCTATGCCAGAAATACACCTTAGTAAAAAAAAATTCTGTAAAACATTCTTATCACTTTTTATTCCTGTCTCTAGTATCCGAACCTTGGTTGTAATAACTAGGTAGTACTACTAACAAAAATATGTTTTGGAAAATCGTGTTCTTAATAAGAACTGTATATATTGAACACATTATAGAAAAAAATGAAAGGCCTACAATGTTGGTCAGATCCACCTGCAGTCTCCAGATCACTGAGCCGACTGCCCCAATGACGTTCTCTTGAGCCACATCTGTGTGTCTCACAAGACTTCTTCCAAGCTGATCTCACTGAGATATCATGTCTTAGTTTTAGTACCACGAGTACTTGATTTTAAAATTTTGCAAATATGTTTCTCATCCTTTAGAAATGCGTATTTATCAGTGGATTTCTGTCAGAAATATTGCTTATCTGCAATATGCTCTGAGAAATGCTGACTGCTGTTTTTAGCAAATAATGGGAATCACTGTCAGGATGTAGGAACCTGTTTCTCTATCTAACCTGAGGTTAGTATCTGTCCTTGACATCCTCTGTATTATCTTTGCCACTATCTGGTGTTGCAGGATGTACTGGTAATGGAGGAGGTGGTTCTAAAAGCTTTTTGGCAGAAATGATTACATTATATTTGGAGATAGAGCTGAAAAGTGGTTCCCAATTGCACAACACCAATGCTATTCTTGTATAACTCTATTAAACATTGCCTAGGGAATGTGGTTTATCACATTTGCAAAAGATGGGAAATGAGAAGGGGCATCCATGATGTAGGATGACAGAATCAAGCTTCAGAATTATCTGTAAGTTTGGAAATAGGGCTCACTTCAAGAGATTATTTGATTCCACAGAAACTTAACTACTATATCTTACTGTTCCTTCAGAAAGTGTCAATGTTTTCACGTATGAAGGAAAACATCTTTTACTTTGGTTTCGCTAAATTGGCTGTACAAGAAACATGTGGATTATCTAGCTTTGCAAAAGTTTGGGTGATAAAGATATAGGGTTTCAATTGATCCCAAGTTTAACATGAATACAAATGACTATTAAGTATTGAATGGAAACTGAGGTCCTGATAAAATAAGTACAGTATCCTTTGAGGAATGATAAATCCCATATCATTCCACACTTTTCAGATCACACTTGGTATATTGTATTCCATTTTACATTTCGTATTTTTAGGAAAATGTTGTCAGTCTGGATCTCTTGCTTATATCCCAATTTGTTCCTGGTCACAGGTCAAACTGTACTAAAAGTTGTGCATGGGATGGAGAGATGAGGATAACACCTATGAGTTATCAATTCTTGCAGTTTCTTCCAACTTCTGAAATGTTTTACATCAGCTGGTATCCCTTCTTGAAGTGATCACAACACCCTTTATTTATATTGAAAAATGCTTTTTTTGGGGGGGGGGTCTTCATTCGTTCATCCCGGTGTTTTAGTGTTATGAAAAGAAACTATGCTTTTGCCAAAATTATTGCCCACTTCGAAGAGTATGGATTTGTCAGTTCTGGCAATGAAAAGTCTTCCATCCTCATGTATCAGAGCACTTACTCATGTCATTTTTGATTGCATCGGACCAGTGCTAATAAATTCAGGTACTAGTCACAGTTGTAAATAAGAATTTTAAATGACTCTATGGGAATATATATTTCTTATAAGAAAGATTCCATGGGAGTCTCCAGTCAAGATGTAAGAGTTGCCGGTTCTACCAAATGAAGGTTACCTCTGTTTGTAAATGAAGGCAACCAAGATTATAGAGGCTAGCAATCAACATCTAAGAACAATGGAAAGAACTATGGATGTATAGCCTGAATAAGAGTGAGGGATGCATATAACTACTTTTTTATTTAATTTATTTAGTGCATTACATATCTTCCCATTGACCCCCCACTGCCATGCATGCTCTAACCGCCCCCTCAATGTCTTGTGTCCATTGGTTATGCTTATTTGCCTGCATACAAGTCTTTCAGTTGATTTCTTATCTACCCCACCTCTCCCTAACCTTACCATTACAATTTGACAGTCTGATGCTTTACTGCCTCTGTTTCTATCTTTTTGTTCATCAGTTTATAATGTTCTTTATTATCCATAATGAGTGAGATCATGTGGTATTTTTCTTTCATTGGCTGGTTTATTTCACTTAGCATAATGCTTTCCAGGTTTATCTATGCTGCTGCAAATGGTAAGAATTCCTTCTTTTTTATGGCAGCATAGTATTCCATTGTGTAGATGTCCCATAATTTTCTGAACCAGTCATCTGATAATAGACACATAGGCTATTTCCAAATCATAGCTATTATAAATTGAGCTGCTATGAAAATAGGGCTGCATATATCCTTTCTGATTGATGTTTCTAGTTTATTAGGATATATTCCTAGGAGTGGGATTACTGGGTCAAATGTGAATTCCATTTTTATTTTTTGAGGAAACTCCATTTTGTTCTCCACAGGGGCTGCACCAGTCTGCATTCCCAACAGCAGTGCACGAGTGTTCCCTTTTCTCTGCATTCCTGCCAATACTTGTCATTTGTTGATTTGTTGATGATTATCATTCTGACAGGTGTGTGATGGTATCCACATTGTCGTTTTGATTTGTATCTCTCAGATAATTAGTGACTTTGAGCATATTTTCATGTGTCTTTTGGCCTTCCTCTGTCTTCTTTCAAAGAGATTCTGTTTAGGTCCGTTGCCTATTTCTTTATTGAATCATTTATCTTCCTTTTATTAAGTTGTATAAGTTGCTTGTAGATGTTAGAGATTAAACCTTTATCAGTGGTAACATTTGCAAATATGTTCTCCATACAGTGGGGTTTTTTTGTTGTTTTGTTGATGGTTTCTTTTGCTGTGAAAAGCTTTTTTTTATGTAGTCCCATTTGTTTATTTTCTCTTTAACTTTTATTGCACTGGGAGCAGTATCAGTGAAGAAGTTCCTATGGCATATGTCTGAGATTGTACTGCCTGTGGATTCCTCTAGTATTTTTATGGTTTCCCACCTTATGTTTAAGTCCTGTCTCCATTTGGAGTTTATTTTTGTATATGGTGTAAGTTGGTGGTCTAGTTTCATTTTTTTTTTTGCATGTATCTGTCCAATTTTCCCAATACCATTTATTGAAGAGGCTGTCTTGACTCCATTGTATGTTCATGCATTTTTTTGTCAAATATTAATTGAGCATAGTGGTTTGGGTGGATATCTGGATTCTCTATTCTATTCCATTAGTCAATATGTCTGTTCTTGTGCCAGTATCAGGCTGTTTTGAGAACAATGGCTTTGTAATACAGCTTGAAATCTGGTATTGAGATCCCACCTACTTTATTCTTCTTTCTCAGGATTGCTGTGGCTACTCAGGGTCTTTTTTATTCCGGATGAAATTTTGGAGAGTTTTTCTAGGTCTGTGAAATATGTCATTGGTATTTTAATGGGGCGTGCATTGAATCTAGAGATTGCTTTGGGTAGTATGGACATTTTAATGATGTTGATCCTTCCAATCCATGAGCATGGTATGTTCTTCCATCTGTTTATGCTTCCTCTATCTCTTTTTTCAGTATCCTGTAGATTTCTGCATATAGGTCTTTTACCTTCTTAGTTAGGTTTATTCATAGGTATCTTAATTTTTTTTGGTGTGAGGGTAAATGGGATTGCTTTTTCAGTCTCTTTTTGTAAGTTCACTATTAGTGTATAGAAATGCCATAGATTTCTTGGCATTAATTTTGTATCCTGCTACATTGCCAAATTCATTTTTTTTCAGTATTCTTTTTTTTTAATTAAATCTTTATTATTCAGATTATTACATTTGTTTCTCTTTTTTCCCCTCCATAGCACCCCTCCACCCAGCTCCCACCCTCCCTCTGCCCTTAGCTCCCTCCCATTGATCTCCTCCATAGGTGTATGATTTTTGTTCAGTCTCTCCCTGTACACCCTTCACCCCTTTCCCCCTAAGAATTAACAGTCCACTCCCTTTCTGTGCTCCTGATTCTATTATATTCACCAGTTTATTCTGTTGATCAAATTTTTAATTCACTTAATTTTTAGATTCACTTGTTGATAGCTATGTATTTGTTCATAATTTTTTGTCT
>PVJN01058788.1:0-12048 GCA_004026805.1 Lasiurus borealis | reverse complement strand
CAACATGGGCTGTTTTTTTCTATTACCCAACTAATATGAAACTAAATATATTTTGAGAAATTTATTTTTAGAGGGAAGCTTCCCTGAGCTGATTGTACTGGGAATTTGTTTGCTGAATATTGACTGTAAGATGAAGGGAAAGAAAATATATGTGGAAGTAATTTTACCCATGACTCAGGGAGGGCCTGCCAGCTGATGTCACCTTTTCTTCTATCCGAGAGTCACTCCTTCTAGATTTTATCTAGGTACCCTTTCTCTGCTTACTTTAAACCTGAACTGCTGGCAAGATCGCTTGGTTTCTGCTTTAGGATATGATTCTGCTATTACTTTTTGATTTGTGGTTCCAACCTGAGGTAGACTCTCTACTAGAAAAGAAAGGTAGGAACCTGATGATCTAGAATTTGAGAACTTGGAGATATGTGGGGCTTTGCCATGCATTATACACGGGCCTCTACCTTCCACTGAAGATTAGGAGCACCCTGCTGGTCTCACCAGTGATATGTGCCCATTCACCAGTTAGGCCACCTGGTTGGTACTTGGTGTGCTAGGACTGGATCCAGGTCTCAGGTGCCTTTCCTCCTGGTCTTTCCCTCATTTATGTTTCCAGCTTTGGCCCTCAGAAAAAGCTTGGAGGAGTCCTTGTGCTCTTTTTGTGTAACACCAGAGTCTTGCAACATACTTGGTACAGCTTTGCTCCCAAATTATTAGATGTACTTTGTTACTGAGTACTGCTGTTTGCTTTATATATGTCACGTAATGTAAAGTGCACAGCATTTTGTTTATGGTTAAATAAAAATAGTTGGTCATCTTGGCCTATTTAAACTATTTGGAATTCTTTGGCATGGGTTATGTATCTCTTTCCCCTTATCCATCCATCCATCCATTCATTCATTCATTCATTCATTCTTCCTATTCCAGTCCTAGGATGACCCATTTCTCAATGGAGCCCTGTACATTCTTTGGAAAATAGTACTAGATTCCAGGATTTGGATATAAGATGTGCTTATTGCTACTAGAGTTTCATTTCTTATAGGTCCTCTCAGCTGAGAAGCAAAAAATAGGAGTTTATGTTATGTATAGACATCTATAATAAAAAAAAGCATAGTACGCTAATTAGACTGGAAAAGCCAGGGTTGCGAGGGCTGAGGCAAGCCGCAGTGTCTGTAAGGGCCAAGCCCCTTGCACAAAACAGAAGTTAGAAATTATAAACTAGTGGCCTGGTGCACAAAATTCATGCATTTGGGGGTGGTGGGTTCTTCAGCCCAGCCTGCGCCCTCTCATAGTCATGGGAGTCCTTGGGGGATGTCTGTCAGTCGGACATCCTTAGCGCTGTAGCGGAGGTGGGAGAGGCTCTTGCCACCACCACTGAATTCGCCAGCCATGAGCCTGGCTTCTGGCTGAGCAGCACTCCCCTTGTGGGAGTGTACTGACCACCAGGGGGCAGCTCCTGCATTGAATGGGATTGGGCCAAAACTGGCTCTCTGACATCCCCAGAGAAGTCCCAGATTGTGAGAGGGCATAGGCCAGGCCAAGGGACCCCACAAGTGCACAATTGGGGCAGGGGAGGGCTGCAGTAGGTTGGCCAGCCAGGGAGAGACTGCAGGAGGGCTCCAGGGTGTGTCCAGCCCATCTCGCTCAGTACCAGTTGGAGTGTCTGCCCCTGGTGGTCAGTGCACATCAAAGCGAGTGGTTGAGCAGCCTTTAGCATATCATTAGCATATTACTCTTTGGTTGGTTGAACGGACAACTGGACACTTAGCATATTAGGCTTTTATTATATAGCATATTGGTATATGTAACATTTGTATCTATATTAAGTTAAACATGAATTTGTACTGATATTTCTATTATTCATAACCCATTACCATATGGATCATTCTTCCTTCTCCCCTTGCTTATTTGTAGACTCCCACTCTCACAATGAGAAGCCTGGCTCTCACCACCTGCCATCCATTTAATTGTTTCACGTTGGTATGCATTTATCGCAGTGTCAGCATTGTTAACTGGTACCCTGCGGGAAATGACTTTATTAACTGGAGTACAATGCTTGTGTGCAATTCCTTTTTCCCTTTAGTCTCACATACACCCACTCATTTCCAAAGTTACTTAGATCAGCACCTTCAAGATAGGGGGATTTTTGTAGCCATAGGTAACAGGCGAATAGAATCTGAAATCACAGCTGACACTGTTTCATCTTGCAAACGGCTTCCTGCATGCCACCAGAAATTTTGATTGCATGAGTCAATTCTGAAGAATAATTTAAGGTGTTTTTTTCCTCAATAGTCCAGTAAAGAAGTAACTTTAGAAAAGCTTTGTTGTTGTTTGTTTATTTTTTAAATCATTATTTATAGAGAGAAACTCATCTCAGAATAAAAAGGAATTTTAAAGGAGATTTTGAGATTTTTCATTAAAAAGACACCTGAGGTCCTTTGACCTCGCATGGCAGTTCCTTTAGCAGGCCACCTTCAAAGGAAGGAGTGATGGAGGATGTTACTTCATGTGTAGCTACAAACTTATTCTGTGTATAATATGCTCTGGGAATACAAAGGGTTCCATGGGTTTAAATTCTTAAAGGGGTTTACTCTGTTGTTAGAGAACTAAATTATTTTGGAGATTTCCACAGTAAGACCAACTTGATACAGTTGAAGTTAAGGAAAGGAATTAGAAGGATAGCACCAATTCTTGACTAGTCAACCGTCAAGCCACATTTACTTATTAAAAAACAATTTTCTAGCCCCTTGTGTTGTCAGGCTGTATCAGAATTTGGGATGTTTTGAAGAAGAGTAAAAATATAGCACCTGCCCACAGGAAGAGTTACATGCAAACCAAGAGTTAAAATACAGTGTGATAGAATAGTGCCTATAGAACACCGTGGGAACAAAGAGGAAGAGGAAGGACCTTTGCCTGGGAAGTCAGAGGGTTGCCTCAGAGGAGAAGAGGTATTTGAGTGACACCTTGAAGGTAGATCAGAACCTTATCAGAGTTTAAGAAAAGAGTATATCTGAAAATAGTTTGGACAAGGGTGTAAATCCTTGAGTGTACAGTGTTAGAATGCTGGACTACAGGGCTGGGACTGTGAGGCCATGTCAGAAGATAAGGCCAGCTTTGAAGGACTATTTGGAAGGTGCCAGTGCTGTGCTAAGGATTTTGGATTTCATCTTGTTGATGGGGCAGCTAAAGGACATTACTTGGTTGGCTCTATATTTTAGATCCATGTGGTGCTTCACAGATCCCTTCCAGAGAAACTGGAACAATACAGTTTTGCTAAAATAGATCAATGGCGAAGGGGTTAAAAGAGAAGGACAATGCATAGATTTCTCCCCATTAACTTTATTTTAATATAATGCTCCCAAACTTATGGGGCTTCTTGTCATTGTGTGTGTATGGTGTGTGTGTGTGTGTGTGTGTGTGTGTGTGTGAGAGAGAGAGAGAGAGAGAGAGAGAGAGAGAGAGAGAGAGAGAGAGAGAGAGAGAGAGAGAGAGAGAGAGAGAGAGAGAGAGAGAGAGAGAGAAGAGAAACTTGTATAATATGGTTATCTGATTTAACATGCAATTTTGAAAACTAGGCCATTGTTGTTTTTTTTCCTTTTCACCTCTTTTTTGGGGATAGTATCATAGAAAAATATACAACACAACTTTTTTTTTCTGGGTTATCCAGTGGCTTTTTGTAATAACAGAGAGGAAAGAAAATCTTAATTTTGATCTATCCTTAATGCATTTTACTCATAATTTCTCCAGTGCCTCTTAGTATAGTTTGTAACACAGAGAGAATAGGAAATAATTCAATAACAAGAGTATCCAACTCATTTACAGCCTTCACTAGTTAGAAAGACTTTTTTTTTTTAAGAGGCTTTAGTAAAGGAATAAACTTAATAATAAGCTCACAGTGTCTTTTACACTGTAATATTAGCAGTTTTCTTAAAGGTCTTTGTCTTACTCCCTGAATCTTTGGAATGTATTAAGGAAGTCAAGTGAGAAATACATATATATCTTCCAGAATTTAATATTCATAGACTTTTACTTACAACTTTGAGAACCATTTTTTTTAATGTCATTGTGGAAGGTGAGATACAGAAGTGGAAGACAAGAAGAAATATTTTTTGCTTACCAAAAGATTGGAAGCATCCTAAGTGTTCATCACTGGGGATTGGTTCAGTGACATACTTCCCAGTAAGGGAATACCATGTGGTAGTTAAAGGGATTGAAGCAGCATGGCAGGCCTTGGAATAAGGAAGTTCTCTTAGGTTGTAGCAACAGTGTGTTACAGTAAACTATCATTTATGTTTCAAAAAAGAGGCATATACAAGATCTCTCTCTCTACACTTAAAGATAGATAATATATACATATGCTGTCTCTGAGAGGGATACTCCTGGGATAGGTAGGGAGGGAAATGAATCCTCATTGTATCTTCTTTTGGATATTTTAAAAAAATATAAAAAAGAGGAATGATTTTTAAGAGGTTCTTTTAGTGGCTACCATTAGAAATATTTCAAGTAAAGTCTTAGGAGAGGGATGAATTTCAGCCATACCAGGAGGTAATATTGGCAGAGCTGAGTGATGGATGGAGCACACAGGAGATGGGGCAGGAGGGAGGAACCAAGGGTGACGCTCCAGTTCCTAACTTGGGAAAAGAAGCAACTTGGAGTGATGGCGTTAACCAGTTTAGGCAAAGCAGGAGACAGATACTGAGATCATTTTTTATTAGAAGTGTCTATAAGTTGTCCAGCTCTGAGTAAGCTGTAATTTAGAAATAAGAAGCTGGCTCTAAAGAGATGAATTGGAGCAGAAACTAAAATTTGGAAATCTTGGGTGCCTGAGTAGAGTAACGTTCAGAGGGCTGGGATTGAGTCCAGAGTCATTGAGCCTTGTTAGTCTACCATCTTAATACACATTTAGATTCTCTTCCTCACCAAAATGTCCACCTCATCGACAAGAAAAATAATTCCCCCACTCTCTGTGCAACTTCATTTCCTCTGTTCTTCAGAGCAGTAAAATAAACTGAAGATCAGTATGAGGAAAACTTCTAGTATGTACTTTGAAACATTTTTATTTAGGCATTTTAAAATGAACCCTCAGGGTAAGAACACACACCATCATAGTGTTTAAGAGGCCATGTGTTTGGGTCTCTGTCCAGATACAGGATGGAGCCCACACCCAGAATGTGGTTTGGATGTCAAAACTGACGACACCATACACACACACCAAGAGTGTATGAGGTTTATTTCCACAGACTGGGAGCTTTCTGCTGAGAGCAGGGTGGCTTCTCAAGCTGGTCAGAAAATGACTTGCAGGAAAGGGAAAGGAGACTGCTTAGGGGTGGGGTTATGGTTAGAGGGTAGGTCCAGGGTGTAGGGTCCTGCACATGGAGTGAACTTCCTACTGGTTATGAAGGAGGGAGCACCCAGGCTTTCTCATCAGCTTGCCCAGATATGGGGCTGGGGAAGTGGGGGGAGAAGTTGGAAAAGCAGGGGATGGTGTGAAGCTTAAAAGCTATCAGCAGCCAAACATTAAACAGTGGAGTCCAACACTTTATTAACACATGGGTCACCATTACATAATGCAAAATGACATCCCATTTGTACCTGATACAGTGCTTTGTAGAGAGTTGCAGAAGACCAAGACTATACTGTTCCTGTTTGTTGTCTGTGTAGGGCAGTGGTCGGCAAACTGTGGCTCGCGTCACAGTTTGCCGCAATGTTGACTAATGAGTTTTGCCAACCACTGGTGTAGGGGAAGGGTCATGGCACCGTGTTGACCTTGCGTGCATCCATTATGGGAAACGGCTTGAACTGCCATTTATCAGAATCTTGGCGGTATGACTTGTGCTCCTACCCACAGCTGTAGCTGTCCACAGCTATCCACAGGAGAATGGGAGCCTAAGGAGCTGCTAGGAGGTCATCTCCCACTCATGTCTCCATCTCTCCTGGGCAGTTCACCTGAGACAGTTTCTTGTCACCTTCAGGTTCTGATGAGATGTGGAGCTTTCTGTCCAGGCCCCTAGAGCTGCAGAACATAAAGCTGGCTCCTCAGCAGCGGGCCCACAGCTTGTGTGACAGGCATCTGACCCCTTTTGTGTCGGTGTTGTCCTTTTTATGGTGTGTGGGGAAAGGATCACTGGGAACTAGCACCTTTGGCTTATTCTTCTCACTGTCTTTGTCTCTAAACACTATCCAAATCTAAACAAATCTTGTACCTTTATTGTCAACTCTTTACCTTGGGCTTTGCTTTCTCTTAAATGTGTGAACTTGGCAATCTGTACTGAAACTTGGGCAGAACTCAATTTCTTCATTTCTTTAGATTTCTCATATTTCAAGGCAGATCTTTGATATTCTACTGGAATAGATATTTTATTTTCTTCAATTTCACAATTTGTAGACTTGTTAGCTTTTTCCTTTCTAGGTTTGCCACTATGATTTCAAAATACCTTATTTTTAAAAATAGGCTTTATATTTGTAGAGTAGTTTTAGGTTCAAAGCAAAACTGAGTGGAAGGTACAGAGATCTCCTCACCTCTACACCATGCATAGTCTCCCCTGTTATCAAATCACCCACCAGAATGGCACATTTTTCAGGACTAAATGGATGCTAGTTGAAGAGTTCTCCTCAGACAGGAGGGTAGGAAAAACACAAAATTTTAGATTGGGAGTTAACCAGGTACACCGTCTTAACAGTAATATGGTGATGGATTTTGGCTAATTTTCTATTTTCTGATTAGTGCACAAAACTGCAAAAATCTTTGTAATCCATGTATGTATTATCATTTTTTCTAGTTATAAAAGGATTCTACAAAGAAAAGTGTATTGAAAATATTAAGGAACTTTAGATAATAGCACTTTTAAAGCTTAAATTGAACCTAGGAATAATTTATAAGCTTCATATTTTATAACTGAGGCACCAGTTGGAGAATTTGTTTACCCAGCTCACAGAGCCAATTGGAGGCACAGTTAGGGCTGGAACACTCCCTGACTGAACTCCTGTGTAAAAACTCCAGTATCCAGTAAACACCAGGCCGTATAGCAAAAGGAGTTTGTATCAACTGTACAGAGCCTCTGCAGCTCTGTTTTGTTTTTTTTTTAATTCCCTACCCTAAGATACGTTTTTATTGATTTGAGGGAGAGAGGAAAGGAGAGAGACACAGAGAGAGGAACATTAATTAAGAGGGAATAACATTGATCAGTTGCCTCCCATACATACCCCCACCAGGGATTGAACCTATACCTTTTGGTGTATGAAATGACACTCCAACCAGCTGAGCCACCTGGCAGTGCACAGCTCGGTTTTTATCAAGTTCCTCAGGTGAGCAGGCTGCACAGCAGAGCTCAAGCATTGTATCGCACTGCACTGCCTTTCAGATTGAGCCTCGCCAACCATCAAATGCACTAATATCATGATGCTCAGCAAGGCAGCATGCACAGCAGGTGCGGATGGGCAGGGCCTTGCAATGTCAGGGACAGGATTGGGACCGCAGCGGGGTTAGGCAGGCATTTGCAGAGGGAGGCCTCCTCTGCAAGCCTGCTCCAGGGGTCTGCAGGCCTCTGCTGTGGCCCATCATGGGGTCCACAGGTCCCCCCCAGCTCCGGCCTTCCTCTTTGGGACAATCCATTGAGGAGCCCCGGATGGGTGGGCGGGGCCTGCCTCTTTGAGGCGATGGATCATGGGGCTCCTGCTCTGTGACAGGCACAGGCCAGGCTGGGGGAATCTTACTTCTTCCGAGTGCATGATGCACTGGCCCACTAGTCCTATGTAATAAAACCCTAAAGTAATCGAACAGTGGAACAACCAGTCTCTATGATGCATACTGACCACCAGGTGTAGATGCTCAATGCAGGAGCTTCCCCCTGGTGGTCAGTGCACTCCCACAGAAGGAGCGCCACTCAGCCAGAAGCCGGTCTTAATGCTTGCAAGCACAGCTTTGGTGGTGGGAGCCTCACCCACCTTTGCAGAAGCCCTAAGGACCCCTTGGTGGACATGCCCCAAGGGGTCTGGGCTGTGAGAGGGTGCAGGTCAGGCTGAGGGACCCTCACCCTCCCAGTGCACAAATGTTGTGCACTGGGCCTCTAGTCCTTTATAATAAAACTCTAATATGCAAATCAACCAAGTGGCAGAACAGCTGGTCACTATGACACACGTTGACCACCAGGGGGGCAGGCATTCAATGCAGAAGCTGCCCCCTGATGGTTAGTGTGCTCCCATAGGGAAAGCACCGCACTGCCAGAAGCCAGACTTGCGAGCGCAGTGGCAGTGGCAGGAGCCTCTCCCACCTCCACTGCAGGCAGGTGGTAAGGAATGAAGAGTCCCAATCTGCAAGAGGGATGTCTGTCTGCCTGCAGACGGACATCACCTGGGTGGTCCCAGACTGCGAGAGAGCTCAGGCCTGGCTGAGGGACACATGCACATGCACAGTGCATGATTTTTTTGCGCCGGGCCTTTAGTACTAAGGTGTTTTTGTGTGTGTTTATTTTTTAATAAATCTTTATTGTTCAGATTATTACAATTGTTCCTCTTTTTTTCGCCCCGTAGCTCCTCTCCACCTGGCTCCCATCCCGCCCTCTGCCCTTACCTCCACTGCCATTGTCCTCATCCATTGGTGTATAATTTTTGTCCAGACTCTCCTGCACCTCCCCTCATCTCTTTCCCCTGAGAATTATCAGTCTACTCCTTTATATTCCCCTAATTCTATTATTTTCACCAATTTATTCTGTTCATCAGATTTTCAGTTCACTTGATTTTTAGATTCACTTGTTGATAGATATGTATTTGTTGTTCATAATTTTTACCTTTACTGTTTTCTTCTTCTTTCTCTTCTTAAAGAGTACCTTTCAGCATTTCATATAATAGTGGTTTGGTGTTGATGAACTCCTTTAGTTTTTTTCTTATCTGTGAAGCTCTTTATCTGTCCTTCAATTCTGAATGATAGCTTTGCTGGGTAGAGTAATCTTGGTTGTAGGTTCTTGCTATCCATCACTTTGAATATTTCTTGCCACTCCCTTCTGGCCTGCATAGTTTCTGTTGAGAAATCAGCTGACAATTGAATAGGTGCTCCCTTGTAAGTAATTAACTGTTTATTCTCTTGCTGCTTTTAATATTCTTTGTCTTTTGCTCTTGGTATTTTCATTATGATGTGTCTTGGTGTGGTCCTCTTTGGATTTTTTTTTCGTTTGGGGTTCTGTGTGCTTCCTGGACTTGTAAGTCTATTTTTTTCACCAGGTGGGCGAAGTTTTCAGTCATTATTTCTTTAAATAGGTTTTCAGTATCTTGCTCTCTCTCTTCTTCTGACACCCCCATAATTCTGATGTTGGTACACTTGAATTTGTCCCAGAGGCTCCTTATACTGTCTTCACATTTTTGGATTCTTTTTTCTTTTTTCTTTTCCAGTGGAGTGTTTTCTGGTTGTTTATATTTCAAATGTTTGACTTGATTCTTGCGTTCTTCTAGTCTGCTGTTAGGTCTCTGTATAATATTTTTTATTTCAGTCAGTGTATGTTTAATTTCTAGTTGGTCCTGTTTCATCTCCTCTTGTGTCTCGATAAATTTATTCAACTTTTCTAGGAAATTCTTTAAAAACCTTAGAACCGTGGTTTTGAACTCTACATCCAGTCGTTTGTTTCCCTCCATTTCTTTCATTTGTGATCTGTTCCTTTGTCTCCACATATTTTGCTGCTTCCTTGAGTTGGTAGAGTTGCTTTGTGTGCCAGATGTATTATATGGCCCAGTAGCTCTGCCTCCCCAGTTACCTGAGGTGGACACTCTTGGTGCACCCCTTTGTGGACTCTATGTACAGTCTTGTTGTACTTAATTCTTGATGGTTGTTGGTATCACTTGGAGGGTTGTGAGGATCAGCTGTGTCTGCACCTTGAGAACTTCTTTGTATTTGGTGATGGGGAGCAGGAGAGAAGATATTATGTGAAAAAAATACTCATTTGCCTATATTTAAAATATTCATGGAGTAAATACAGTGGTACCTCGAGATACGAGTTGAATTCGTTCTGTAACCTTGAGGCGTGGGAAACTGTGAGACACTTGAGTCACGGTAAACTAGTGGGTCGTGTGCAGCCGGCTGATCCGTGAGATTACTCCTATCTCAAATGTTGTTCATATTTCAAAGCAAAAATCGCTCGCTCGATGGCTCATATCTCAGAAATCTCATATGTTAGGGCACTCGTATCTCGAGGTACCACTGTACTCATTTGCCTAAATTCACTTACACCTGTGTAAGTAAGCATTTTGCAAATATTTCATTGGTTATACCAGGGGGCAATATAATCAGTTATGCTCTATGTGGACCATTTTATGAGCAACATGCACTCTACACTCTAATTGAATGAGTAATAATTACTTTGCATACATAATATGGGGCCAGGTAATTGATGCACTTGCTAGGTTTATAATCCTTATTTTTCTTCATTTATTTTTCTTTTTAAAGGATGTTTTCTTTGCTATACAAAAGTCTTAGTAAGAAAGAAGGCATGTCTCCCCCTCCTGGCTATGACTGGTAGAACCTAAAAATTTAGGTTATTTGCATGTATTTTTAATGCAGCTACACAGTATTCATTTACCTCAACTTTCAACTTTTAACTTTCCTCCCTACAGCCTCCCTAAGCAGCCTTTTGATTACACCGTTCCCATCTCCAAGCTCCTCTACATCCTCTTCTAGCAGTTACCAGCGCCGCTGGCTTCGAAGTCAGACAACAAGTTTGGAAAATGGCATCATTCCAAGGAGGTGAGCTGCAAGTGTCCTCTTGCTGAGAAGGGACTGGTGTAGGCAGCTTGGTGGGACTGGCAGGACACTGAACTCACCTATTATCAAGGGAACAAGAGAGCTGACACTTTTTTATGAGCTTTAGTTTAGCCTGAGAGTTTACAAGTTAGAATTTTTCTGGAAAGAACAAAAAAAAATCTCCTGGGTTGGAAAAACTGGAAAACATCTAGATGGTTGTGTCGTGTATAAACTTTGTATGGTGTTCATTTAAAATGAGTATGCTCTGTGTTTTCATTGGCTTCCTTCCAAATGTAGCTCTTGTATGTTAGGAGGGTGGAATAAATCTCTCTGTTCGGTTATGGTGACACCAATGTGAAAATATATGAACTCAACGATTGTGACATACTCTATAAAATTTAAATTCTTAAACTAAGCAGTCATGAATCAGATTATGAATACAGGTGACATCAATACATTTTCTGCCTTCATTTCAGTTGATTTTTTATTATTTTTTTAATTACCAGTGTACATTCAGTATTATTTTACATTAGTTTATGTATGAAGCATAGTGATTAGACATTTGTATAATTTACAAAGTGATCCCCCTCATAATGCTTTTAGATCTAAAGTTTAGTTATATTCAAAATACAACTTTTTGGCTTATGATGATGTTATATCAATAGCTTCCAACCTCTTCTTTCTACAACCCAGAAATTCCAAAGGGAATTAAGATAGGTTGTACCTATGAAAATTTACATGTAAATTGGTTGATAATAAATTGACTACTACTCACCATGTGTAGGGAATCTGTGAAAGTATAAAGATGATTCAGGTGCTTGCCTGCATTTAAGATATGTACCACAAATAATGGTATAAAGATCTTAAACGGTAAATGCTATAGAGTAACGGTGGTCCATGAGGTCGAAAGGTTGGCGACCGCTGCTATAGACAGGCATAAAGTGCTCTGGAACTCTGAGAAGGAAGAGAACACTTGCTGGTGATGGTGGGGGGTACTGAGGTCCGTCCTGAAAGATGGTGCTGAAGCAGTGGTTCTCAACCTTTCTAAAGGGTGCCGTGACCCTTTAATACAGTTGCTCACGTTGTGGTGACCCCCAACCATAAAATTATTTTCATTGCTACTTCATAACTATAATCTTGCTACTGTTATGAACTGTAATGTAAATATCTGATATGCAGGATGTATTTTCGTTGTTACAAATTGAACATAATTAAAGCATAGTGATTAATCACAAAAACAATATGTAATTATATATTGTGAAATATTTATTTCTAATTATAAATAAATGAAATTTTTGTCTTGAATCATGGTGTAGCATGGGTAACAGTCT
>PVJN01058787.1:0-12054 GCA_004026805.1 Lasiurus borealis | reverse complement strand
GAGAGAGAGAGAGAGAGAGAGAGAGAGAGAGAGAGAGAGAGAGAGAGAGAGAGAGAGAGAGAGGTCAATTGGTTGTTCTACTTATACATTCATTCAGTGGTTCTCAACCTTCCTAAGGCCGCGGCCCTTGCATACAGTTCCTCATGTGGTGGTGACCCCCAACCATGACATGTTGCTGCTGTGATGCATCGTGATGTAAATATCTGCATTTTCCGATGGTCTTAGGCGACCCCTGTGAAAGGGTCGTTTGACTCCCAAAGGGGTTGCAACCCACAGGTTGAGAACCACTGCATTCATTGGTTATATGTGCCCTGATCGGGGATCGAACCCCACAACCTTAGCATATTAGGACAATACTCTGACCAACTGAGCTAACCAGAGAGGGCCAAAAGTAAATTTTTTAAAAAGCTAGTTCTAAAGAATAAAAGTTTAACTCTCCTACATTAAAAAACTGACTAATATGGAGTCATGGAAATAAACACTAAAATGTTGCATCGATCTGATATGCACATAAAATGGCCTGCGTATATCAAACATAATTTTGGATTTAGAGATCTCTTTTGGTTAAAAAAAAAATTGAAAAGTACAACTTGAATATCAAAAATACCTCTTAATTTAACAGACATTTGTGCCATGTAACTATTTCTATCATCACAGAATAAGTAAGCATTTTTCCTTGTTAACTGTATCACTACTGTTTGTGTGATGGGTGGCTGGAGCTTTCAAAGCTGCTATGGGATTACAGAGGTTGGGGTGCTAACAGCTCCCCCTTCAGCCTCCAGTAAGGTCTGTGGCTGTTTCCAGGGCAGACCATCCTTTAGGGGAGACTGAAACACTAGCAACCTTTACCAATTACAGAGAGATGCTAGTGTACAGCTAAAACGTTAGCTATGAACTAACTGTATTTGCTGTAGCCAAAACCGGTTTGGCTCAGTGGATAGAGCGTCGGCCTGTGCACTGAAAGGTCCCGGGTTCGATTCTGGTCAGGGACATGTACCTTGGTTGTGGGTGCATCCCCAGTAGGGGGTGTGCAAGAGGCAGCTGATTGATGTCTCTCTCTTATCGTTGTGTTTTGAGCTCTCTGTCCCTTTCCCTTCCTCTCTGTGAAAAATCAATAAAATATATATTAAAAAAATAAAATAAATGTATTTGCTGTAAGGAACAATATTTGTGAAATATACATTTTTATTTTTTTTTGGCCAAGAGATACTGAAATATGTTTTGAAGGATAAAAGAAATAAACAGTAGATTAAGTATGTTCTGAATTGCTTTAGTTTATTTATAGGAGGTAAAAAAGATAAACCTGAAATTTAATATTAAAATTAAATAATTTTAAAAGAAATATTTTCTATTTAATATTAAAAGAAATATTTTCTATTGATAATCCCTATATGGTTTGTTTTAATCTACAATATTTATAAATGAAGAAGTCCAGAATACCTAGATTGAGTAAAGTGAAAGAAACAATTATTGTAAAGATCTGACAAAACAGGGTTTTTGCTTAAGGCAGAAGTTAATGGAGAAAAACGTCTGGTTACTTTCTTGGCCATGAACGCCTATCTCTGGTGATGAGGGTGCCTTCTCCCCTCTTGGGACAGAGAGGATACATCCACATGGGAGATTTTCTTCCTGCTTTGGGGGGACGAAGGACAGTCACCGTGTCCTTACACTGGCTGCTTCTCAAGTCGCTTTGATTCAAGATAATATGTCAAAATGACATGTTTGGGTCTGCCTGCCCTGAACCCCATCACCTCCAAAGAATAACTCAAAGGTTTCTACGATGTATACATTTCCAGAATGCAAATACAGATATAGCTTATGTTCAGTGTCACAGCTGAACAATTCCAAACATTTTAATTTAATGTTGAACTTTATAAAGGGATTATTTGTAACTAGAGGACCGGTGCACAAAATCCTTGCCCTCGGGATCCGGGGAAGTTGCCCCTCAGCCCGGCCTGTGCCCTCTCGCAGTCTGGGACCCCTCAGGGGATGTCCAACTGATGGCAGTCAGACAGCCTTAGTGCTGCCGCCACCGCTGCTGCACTCGCCAGCCGAGAGCCTGGCTTCTGGCTGAGCCACGCTCCCCCTATGGGAGCGCACTGATCACCAAGGGGCAGCTCCTGTGTTAAGCGTCTGCCCCCTGGTGGTTAGTGTGTGTCATAGAGAGCAGTTGAGCAGCCTGAGCATATCATTAGCATATTACTTTTTGACTGGTTGAACAGCCAACTGGATGACCAAACACTTAGCATATTAGGCTTTTATTATATAGGGTTATTTTTACTTGTAATAATAACTGACATACTTTAAGGGATAATTTTTAAAAGATTTTTAAAATATATTTTATTGATTTCTTACAGAGAGGAAGAGAGAGGGATAGAGAGTTGAAAATAACGATGAGAGAGAGACATCGATCAGCCGCCTCCTACACACCCCCTACTGGGGACGTGCCCGCAACCAGGATAGATGCCCTTGACTGGAATCAAACCAGGGACCTCCCAGTCCACAGGCCTACGCTCTATCCACTGAGCCAAACCAGTTTCGGCTTAAGTGATAATTTTTGCCAAACACCATTTTAAGGTTATGAATGTGTTTACTTCTAAGAACCACGTGAGACAGGTCCTCTAGCGTTTCCATTTTGCAGATAAGGAAACTGAGTTATGGAAAGGCTAAGGAAGTTGCCCAAGTCACAGAGCTAAAATGTAGCCAGTCTGCCTCTCTGGTGATATGGCATTCAAGTACTCTGTAACTCCAAGAATACCGTAAATCCTTATTTTTTCTTAAATAGTATCACAGTTCAGAGGCTATGGGGTTGATTAAGTGGAATTTAGCAATTTGGACAAATCAAATTGGATTTCTGCAGAGGAAAAGGGTACTATTAATATGCAATCTGTCTAGGTATAGTCACAGCACCTAGAACTGGAAGTGGCCTTAGAAATCATCTACTTCAAACCTGTCCTGTTAAAGATAAATTAATAGAGGCCACGGATTTTGCTTAACACGACAGTTGGTAACCAGCTTCGGAAAGGAAGAGTACTCAAGGATCCTAGCCCACTAAACCTCATGTAACCATATCACTTATGTTCCAAATCTGTGTTTTAGGTCTGAGTTACCTGGTGATCCAGTATCTGTTAAAGCATAATGTTTTCATAAGTCAAATTCTTCAAATGGCATGCGTGCTTTGCTCTGTAATTACTGAATTATGTGCTCTTCCTCAGGATTTCTAGACATTCTTCGTAGCCAATGACCTGATGTTATCTATGCTATTATCTGGGAACTGAGATCTTATATGGAGATGGGGAAAGAAACCTCAAATACAGGTCTTACATTAAGGAAAACAGAAAGATCTTCTTAGAAGGCTCTGTCCTTGCTTTACTGCTTTGGAATGTTTGCAACTCATCACAAGGTTGTTCTCTGTGGAGTCCCTCTCCCCAGCCCCCCCAACTACTCCTCCAGCCAGGCTACCTCTGGACATCAATGCGCTACAAGGTACTAAGTACTTGCAATGAGCGTGTTTATGTAGTTTTTCTTTCTCGAGACTGCTAAGGAAGGTTTACCCTTCTAAACCGTTATGTCAGTATCTGCATAAAGCCTATAACCTTTATCATCTGGTCCTCTGAGAAAAAGCTTGCCTATTCCTAATATAAATACAGTATTTCTAATTATGGGCCAGCAAGAATAAATAACAACGGATTATAAATCAGTATTAGAAAGTGCCAAGCCCTGGCTGGTGTGACTCAGTGGAATGGGTTTCTCCCATGCACCGAAAGGCTGCTCTTGGTAATATGCCGGGTTGGGGGCATGCAGGAGGCAGCCAATTGATGTTTCGCTCTCACATCAATGTCTCTCTCTCTCACTCTCTTTTCCCTTTCCTCTCGCTCTAAAAATCAATTTTAAAAAATCTTAAAAATATAAAAAAATAATAAAAGATTGATTTTAGAGACTTTGTTTAAAGATTATAAGCCTCTCAGCAGAATCCTATCTAATAAAAGAGTAAAATGCAAACTGACCATCACTCTAACACACAAGATGGCTGCCCCCATGTGGTCAAAGATGACTGCCCCCATGTGGACACAAGATGGCTACCACAAGATGGCCAGCAGGGGAGGGCAGTTTGGAGGGACCAGGTCTGTAAGGGAGGGCAGTTGTGGGTGGTGAGGGCAGTTGGGAGAAACCAGGCCTGCAAGGGAGGGCAGTTGGGGGCAATCAAGCCTGCAGGGGAGGGCAGTTAGGGATGACCAGGCTGGCAGAGGAGGAAAGTTGGGGGTGACCAGGCCTGTAGGGTAAGGGCAGTTGGGGAGGGGAGCCCAGGCCTGCAGGGGAGAGCAGTTGGGGGAGGGGAGCCCAGGCCTGTAGGGGAGGGCACTTAGGGGCAAAGAGGCTGGCAGAGGAGCAGTTAGGCATCAATCAGGCTGGCAGGGGAGTAGTTAGGGGGTGATCAGGCTGGCAAGCATAAATGGTTAGGGGCAATTACGAAGGCAAGCAGATGAGCAGTTGGGAGCTAGCAGTCCTGGATTGTGAGAGGGATATCCGAATGCCCATTTATGTCAGGGCAGTTGGACATGAACGGGCAGTTGGACATCCCTTGAGGGGTCCCAGATTGGAGTGGGTGCAGGCTGGGCTAAGGGAACGCTCCTCCACCCCCACCCCCGTGCATGAATTTTGTGCACTGAGCCTCTAGTGCATATTATAAAATCATTGTGATAAAACTGCCTTCTGAGAGATGCTATCAATACCTTTGTGTTTTGATTCACCACAGGGGAGCCCCAGGCAAGATGTACTTGGCCCTCTGTGATTCTCTGGCCTGGGCGCTCTGACAGTCTGTTCTACTGAGCCAGAAGAGGGTTCCCTTCACTCTGTTCACACAAACCTGAATCTGCCTTTGCCATCGCCTTTATGACCCTGGGACACTTTATTTTCAGTCTCTGAGTTAAACGTCTCCAGGTCCATCGGATCTGTTTACTAATAAGCAAGGGTAGGGGCTACCGTAGGACAGCGCACCCTTGGGCTGAATGCTCACCGCTGGTCGTATTTTCCCTCGTTAATGTCAGAGGAAGCAGAGAGATCCAAGAACTGCACATGATGACACGGTGACATCATCAGGAGGACCTACAGTGCTCGTCACCTGGGATGAATAGAGGCACTGTGACCACAGACCAGCTCCACCAGTCGTATCCTGTTTGACGAGGTGCTGGGTTGTTTTTAGAGATAAAAGACCTACACCACAAGCCATACGGTCGAAGCAAGCCCAGAGGAGAGAACTCTGGCCTCCAGCTGCACCCAGAACCAAAGGCCCCTCACCCCCAACCACGGATACGAAGCGCCAGGACATAACTGGAACTTCAACACCAAGGACCCGTTCAGAAGTCAAGGGACCCGTTGTCCAGGAAGACCTGGTGTGGATGTGCCTTTATCGTACATGGCCAACCTCCAAGGTTTTCCCGCTTAAACTTGTCCTACACCAGCACTCCCCATACCCATTCCTCCAGCCCCTTCAAAGCGCTTGGCCTGATCCGGCTAGCAAGATGGATCTGAGGCACCACCAGGTCTCCTGGTTTCTCCGTTGGCGCCTTCTGAATCAATAAACCTTCCCCAGCTCGAGTTTTGGCCTTTCAAAGCATCAGGTGCACGAACTTTGGTTCAGTAAAAGCACTCGAGCCTAAATGCCGCTTTACAAATTAGCTGCTAAGAAACAGGACTGTTTTTTTTGGGAAGGCCAAGTCAAGATGCCTCTGGGTAAAACCTGGGACAAGTTTTAGAGGCTAGCTTCAAAGAAATAAACGAAGCTTCATCGCAAATAGTTTTTACATGCATTTGCCAGGGACAAAACCATCTTGGAAGGTTTTGTTTTTTTCACCAGAGGAAGTAGGCCCACTGATTATCCAGACTCCAAACCTCCCTCTCACTTCCTCCAAAAGAAAGAAACTGGAAAAAATTAGGAGAACTCAAAACGGGATAGCTCGGGGCAAAACAGGCTCAGTGATGTGCCAATGATTATTCTTTAAAAAAATAAATGTGATGGCTGACTTCTCTAGCAAGGAGGCACAGAAATCAGAAACAATAACAGGAACAAAGGAGTTATAAGCTAGACATTAGGGTTCATTTACAACAAGGAAACTTGCCTCCCACTGAAGACTCAAGCGCTCTGTTATTCAACAATTCTTCAACAAATAAAAATACGGAAACAGAGAAACCAAGATGGCGGCATAGGTAAACACCTAAACTGCTGCCTCGCACAACAATTTCAAAACTACAACTAAAAGACAGAACGGACACCATCCAGAACCACAGGAAGACTGGTTGAGTGGAAATTCTACAACCAGAAGGAAAGAGAAAAGCACACTGACACTCAGAGGAGCTGCAGGAGGCAGAGGTACTGGGACATGTGCTGGGAGAGGACTGGAAACTGAGTGTGTAGCTGGCTTTCTCAGGTGGGAGGGAGACAAAAGTTCCCAACTGCACTGAACTCCGGTTCTGAACAAAATTCTGGGGACCCAGACTCATTTGGGGAGAAACTGGACTGTCAGGAAAGAGAGAAGCACATTGAGACTCAGAGGAACTGCAGGAGGCAGAGGTACTGAGGCACGTGCAGATGGTGGACAACTGAGTGCATGGAGGGAGACAAAAGCTCCCAAATGCACTGAACACCAATTCCAGGCGAGGCTCTGGGGACCCAGACTCATTTGGGGAGAAATTGGACTGTCTGGCAGCGAGCAGAACTCGAGGGTGGCTTTCTCTCAGAGGTGCAGCGATACCATGGGACACTGAGATCCAGGGTGCTATTAGAGAAGGGCTGATGGGAAACCAATGCTGTCTGCTCCACCCTGAGACTCTGCCCCATCCAAGCTGAGCACAGAGGCTTTTGCAAGTCTTGTCTCATAAGGGTGTCTCCAGCATAGAAGTTCTCCCAGTGTAGACACAGCTGATCCTCACAGCCAATTGGCCTGGAGGTCAATTCCTCCAAAAACAATCAAGACTAACTACAACAAGACTGTGCACACAGCCCACAAAGGGGTGCACCAAGAGTGTCCACCTCAGGTAACTAGGAAGGCTGAGCCACTGGGCCCTATTGGACACCTAGCACACAAAGCCACTCTATCAACTCAGGGAAGCAGTCAAAATGTGGAGACAAAGAAACAGTTCACAAATAAAGGAAATGGAGGAAAGCAAACAACTGGATAGAGAGTTCAAAACCATGGTTATATGCTTTTTCAAGAATTTTCTAGAAAAGGCCAATAAATTTAGCAAGACTCTCGAGGATATGAAAAAGGGCCAACTAGAAATTAAACATACACTGACTGAAATAAAAAATATTATACAGAGATCTAACAGCAGACTAGAGGAAGGCAAGAATCAAGTCAAATATTTGAAATACAAAGAAGCAGAAAACATTAACTGGAAAAGCAAAAAAGAAAAAAAGAATCCAAAAATATGAAGAGAGTGTAGGAGCCTCTGGGATAACCTCAAGCATACCAACATCAGAATTATGGGGGTGTCAGAAAAAGAGAGAACAAGATACTGAAAAACTATTTGAAGAAATAATGAGCAAAAACTTCCCCCACCTGGTGAAAGAAATAGACTTACAAGTCCAGGAAGCACATAGAACCCCAAACAAAAGGAATCCAAAGAGGACTACACCAAGACACATCATAATTAAAATACCAAGAGCAAAAGACAAAGAGAAAATATTAAAAGCAGCAAGAGAAAAACAGTTCATTACCTACAAGGGAGCACCCATACGACTGTCAGCTGGTTTCTCAACAGAAACTATGCAGGCCAGATAGGAGTGGCAAGAAATATTCAAAGTGACCAATAGCAAGAACCTACAACCAAGATTACTTTACCAGCAAAGCTATCTTTCAGAATATAAAGATAAAGAGCTTCACAGATAAGAAAAAGCTAAAGGAGTTCATCAGCACCAAACCAGTATTATATGAAATGCTGAAAGGTACTCTTTAAGAAGAGGAAGAAGAAGAAAAAGGTAAAGATAAAAATTATGAACAACAAATACATATCTAAAAATCTGATGAACAGAATAAACTGGTGAATATAATAGAATCAGGGGCATAGAAAGGGAGTGGACTGACAATTCTTGGGGAGAAAGGGATGCAGGAAGAGACTGGACAAAAATTGTACACCTATGGATGAGGACAGTGGGGGCTGGGTAAGGGCAGAGGGTGGGGTTCGAGCCAGGTGGAGGGAAGCTATGGAGGAAAGAAAGGAGGAACAATTGTAATAATCTGAACAATAAAGATTTATTTTAAAAATACAAAAAAAGACCTTTCACTGTTTCTTCTAAGCTGGTTTTTCTTCTGGAGCAATGTATCCTAATAGAATGTCAATACAGCATTTTGTACACACATATTATGCTATGTTCAGCTCCTAAATGAACATGGATAACTACAATTGATCAGTCATGGGAACCTTTTCCTCACTCTACAATAATCTTTTTTAAAAAATATATTTTATTGTGTTTTTTTTCACAGAGAGGGAGAGTTAGAAACATTGATGAGAGAGAAACATAGATCAGCTGCCCCCTGCTCACTTCCCACTGGGGATGTGTCTGCAATCAGCTGGTACATGCCCTTGACCAGAATCGAACCTGGGACCCTTCACTCTGCAGGCTGATGCTCTATCCATTGAGCCAAACTGGTTAGGGCTACAATAATCGTTTATGAGATAGAGAGAGAGCTGGGAGCACAGCTGTTGGAGTCTTAGATTAGGACACAGCCTCTATAAGGAGTGAGCAGGGTCTACAGCAGAAAACAGTAGGAACACGGGCAGGAAGAGTTCAAAGGTGACGGAAGCTGGGCATGGCTGGCTCCAGGGAATATTCCTCTGTGGGCAGGACTTTTAACTTTCTTAGCCTCTCACTTCTTCTTCTTCGTCCTGATTCCTTTTCTCCTTTTATCTCTCTCACTCTGCCTCCTTCCAATTTAACTTAATATAACCAGTTTGTATCTCTTGGGTATTCTTCTGAACTAACAAAACATATAGTCATGTTAATATGACAATCACATGTATTTTTAAGTACTAAAATGTGAAATACTTTTTATTTTTAGTTTTTAAAATATATTTTATTGATTTTTTACAGAGAGAAAGGGAGAGGGAGGGAGAGTTAGAAACACCGATGAGAGAGAAACATCCATCAGCTGCCTCCTGCACTCCCCCTACTGGGGATGCGCCTACAACTAAGGTACATGCCCCTTCACCAGAATTGAACCCAGGACCCTTCATTCCACAGGCTGACACTATCCACTGAGCCAAACCCGTTAGGGCTAAAATGTGAAATATTTTCAAAACCAAAAATAAAATAATTCTACCAGGTTAACATGACAAATCTTAAAAATAATGTTGAGAACTATGTGTGTGTGTGTGTGTGTGTGTGTGTGTGTGTATCACCAAAGGTTTTGAAAGAAATGTTTCTCTGCTCTCTCTCTTTAGGACACATTAGGTCTACAATAAAAAACAAAACATTGCTGAGACGAGTTTGGCTCAGTGGATAGAGTGTCGGCTTGCGGACTGAAAGGTCCCAGGTTCGATTCCAGTTGGGGGCATGTACCTTGCTTGCGGGCACATCTCCACTGTGGGGTGTGCAGGAGGCGGCTGATCGATGTCTCTCTCTCATCGATGTTTCTGACTTTCTATCTCTCTCCCTTCCTCTCTGTAAAAAGTCAATAAAAAAGAGAGAGAGAGAGAGAAGTCTACTTTAAAACAAAAACAAACAAAAAAACACATTTACTCCTGTAACTGTCGACTCTATTAATGTTCCTAGGATACGTAGGTAGAGAAATACGTTTTCCCTAAAACGCACGATCCACTTACTGAGTGGGGAGTCGGGGCCAGGCCCCGTGTGGGCCCTGCGGGTACCAAGGACACCTGGTCCTCACCTGCCAGAAGGCCTGATGCTGAGGGAACAGCGGAAACGGAAGTGCAGTGTGAAGTGTGCGGGGCAGAAGTGGGCTGGGCAGACGACCAGGATGCTGGCTGCTGGGGAGAATCCGTACCTCTTCCCAGGCAGTGAGGGGGCGGGAGAAAGTGAGTGGGGGTTGGGTCTTCATCAGTGAGAGACGTGTCCACAGATGAAGAGCAACCCGGCAGAGAGAAGAGCAGAAGAAGAGGCGGGACTGCGGAGTGGGGAGAGGCCCGGGCCGTCCACAGCAGCCCTGAGTGGGAAGTAAAGGTTGTTCACAGGACGCATCTGTTCCCCTGCAATGCCTCTGCGCAGGATGTGGTTCGGCCCAGCCCACTACCAACCGTAAGCCGCGGCTCAAACCATTCTTCTCTGCTTTTCTAATCCTACCCTGCTTTCAGGGGTCAGCTTAATGCCCACCTTTTCTTCTTTTCTCTCTCCTTTCAATGTGCCAGCTGTGTTCTAGCGCACATACTACAATTCTTAGTCACAGGTTTTTCCTATAGTGTATTGATTCTATAACAGATTTTCATCTTTTACTTTGTGCCATTTTAGTGGTTAGCACTCCACGGATCACAGAATACAGTGGTACCTCGAGATACGAGTGCCCTAACATACGAGATTTTTGAGATACGAGCCGTCGAGGGAGCAATTTTTGCTTTGAAATACGAGCAACAGTTGAGATACAAGTAATCACGTGGATCGGCCGGCTGCACACGACCCACCAGTTTACTGCGACTCAAGCGTCTCATAGTTTCCCACGCCTCAAGGTTATGGAACGAATTAAACTCGTATCCCAAGGTACCACTGTACATTCAATAAAGGTAATGCAGTGAAAACTTCTCTTAAGGTTATATCTACTCACTTGAAATCTCAGTATAGAGCACTATGTGGTTTCACAAAATAAACAATTTATTTATTTTGCTGCAAATTTATTGTTTCATTTGGTCCAATGCAAGGGAGAGGGCTTCAGGGTGACTAAAAAAAATAGCTAGGAGTTTTGGGGAGAGGCTCAGGCAAAAGCCAGGGGGATGCAGAGGGGCCCCTCAAAGGCCTCTGGGCTCCACAGGCTCCTAGTCGGACTTGAGGGCGAGCCTTTAAGAAGAGACACTCACCCAGCCCAGCCTGGGGCCGGCAGCCTGCGGAGGTGAGTCAGGTGTCGCCCATCTTCTTGATGCGTTTCACCTCTTCACCCCGGAAGTGGTTCTGCAGGCCGCCCCAGAGCTGAGGGTCTGTGTGGGTAGAACCCAGGGCCTGCAGCTCCACCAGGGCCTGATTCAGGTCTCTCTCCAAGGCCAGGGCGGCTTCCACGGTTCCCTGAGTTTTGCCCACTCACCTTGGGGAAACTTCAGCTCATCCTGGAGAGAATGCGGCCACCGCGCTGGTTTTGCAACTTTAAGATGCTCAGCGCTCTCCCGCTTCTTCCCCGCCAACTCCCAGAATCGGTGGCTCACATCCGTGAGAGCCACATCATCGTGGAATAGGAGCCCAGAGAGAGGTGGGTGTGGGAGGCACCCCAGAGGCAGGATGGCTAGGAGGGTGACTGCAGCCTCCCCCTCAGTGGAATAACTGATGAATCCGGGAGCTCATGGCTGTTCGGCAATAAGGAGTTAGGGCAGAAAAGCAACCGGTGTGCTGGCTGGTCTGGGAGGTGGCTCTGAAGGTGGTGAGTGGATGAGACGCAGGAGAGTGGCCGGAGCTGGAAGAAGGGGTGTCCCTGGGTTTGTCCTGCCAATCACTGCTGAAGCACGAGACAGATCTGGGTGCTGCCAACAAACCATTTCTTCTGCGGTCAAAGGTGAACTTTCTTTCTGCTTAATCTCAACGAGGCCTCCTTATCCTAAGTTTGAGTTAAATGGAATCTCAAGGCTAACGGTATTAGGATACCTTAGTAAAGGAGATAATAAGGTTAACTTACAATGGTGTCAATCTGGATGTTAGTGTATATCTGGTGTATATCTTCAGTCTTTCAGAAGAAAGCACAATAAATCTGCTGTAAGCAGAACCCAGGACTAGTTAACACAGAGATCCTACAAGTTCCCAGAAGACCCGGATAGAACAACACTGTCACAATCAAACTATTTACTGATAAAAAATGATAGTCTGCCTTCCTTCTGACCCAGGGAAAACATCTGTTAAGAAAG
>PVJN01058786.1:0-12055 GCA_004026805.1 Lasiurus borealis | reverse complement strand
GGATTAAAGGTGACATTTGGGTTTTCCATTAGTTTGGATCATCTATCAAAATACTATTTATAGATCATCAGTGTCAACTAGTCTCAATTTCAACATTTTAAAAAAACTGTATATTTTTCATCTCTGTCTTCTTAAACTCAAACACCCACTTCCTATTATAGGCTCCTTTCTCTATCCCCATCTCACAGCATCTTGTCTAGTAGAGGAAGGTCTTTATTCTTAGGCTAAGGGGTGATCTATTTCTTTTATGAGAGAAAAACTTAAAAAATTAACATGGTAAGAAAATCATATCCTACTAACACCATTAATACAGCTTGCAAATGCAGAGCCCTTTGCAATTCACAAATAACTAAAAAACGTTTTTTTATATGATCTTCAAAACCAGGCAAGGACTTTAAATACCACTGTCCTCATTCTATAAATAAAAGACTAAAGAGTTATGTGAAGAAGAGAAAATCATTACTCTTCTACCAGCCCGTCTACTGACCTGCCCACATCTTGCTTGTAACCTTTGCCAGATGAATTATTCATGGAAACCTTTTCACTTATGTAAGGGATCCTATTTCCTCTTAACTATTCAAGGACATGGCTTTAGCAATTGTATCCCCTCCTGCATGTGAGTTTATCCTCCTGTCTGGATCTTTCCCAGCAGAATTACATGCGTACACGATGCTTAAATCTTAAACAGCAACCCAGCAACTCCCACATCACCTTCCACCTATATCTAATTTTTTTTTTAATAAGAACTGTTCATCCTTATTTCCATTTTTGTTTTCCATTCTCTCTTAAACCCATTTAAATCAGGCTTTCAGCCCTAGCAGGTTAACCCAAACAACTCATGGTAAGGTCCTTCCAAAGCCAATGATCTTATTCTTCATCGGACTGATGTTTCCAGACACATTTGATTCCATTGACCACTCCCTTCTTGAAATCCTTTCTTCAAGGAATACTAAGTGGCCTTGGTTCTTCTTTTATCAGTCTTTCTTGGCCTCCTTTGCTGGTTCCTTATCTCCTAGTCTCTAAATATTGCTGTCAGTCCTTGGAAATCTTTCTCTAGATTTGCAGGCACATGTGTGATTGAATTCCCTGCCCCAAATTTTAAAAAACCCATCTATACACTGATGAGTCCCAAATTTATCTTTTCACCAAACCTTTCCTTTGAACTTTAAATTCCAAATTCAAGTACCTACTTGACATTATTTATTAAATGTCTATTGAGTATCCCAAACCAACATATCTAAAAATGAACTCCCGATCTTCCTCACGAATCTGAAAGCTGCTGCACTTCTCCCAATCTCAGTAAATGGTGACTCTCTTCTTCTAGTTGCTCAGGCCAAACCCTCAGAGACATCATTGACTCCTCCCCTTCCTACACTGGCTCTCAACCCTCCCCACCCCTAACCCCACCCCCAGCAGGATACATCTGATCTGTTGGCAAATCCCGCAGGCTAATCTAGTTGCAATTATTGAAAATATCTTACTGAAGCGAAATCCTTCAAAACATTCAGAGTTCAACTACCTCTCATTATCTGCACTACTGTAACGTTGGTCAGATCTCCCATCACCCTCTTTTCCCCAGATTTTTGCAATCTCTTCCTAACTCCCGATTCTTTCTACTCTCATCACTGGTGTCCTAGTCTATTCTCAACATAGCAGCCATAAAACTGAAGTCATGTCATCCTTGTTTAAACCTCCCAGTGTCTCCCATTTCACTGACAATAAAAGCAAAGTTCTTGCTATCACTTAAAGTTCCTACACAACTTGGTCTCCTGTTCTCTTTCTGTCCTCATCTCCAGCTGCTTCCTCCTGGGATCACTCTGTGGCCACTCACACTTCCTTGCTGTTCCTTGAACAAGCCTGACAGGTAGTGGTTCAGAGCCTGTTTGACTTAAACCTATAGTATTTTCCCATGTAATGAAGTAGTGTTAGAAAACATACATGTACTGTGCTATATATATTCCTTATCTTTAGTTTTAAAGCAATCTGATTCTCACACAGCTTATCTAGTCAAAATAGAACAGTATTATTTTTTAAGTGTAGATTCCTCAGCAACATGGAAAACATTCAAGAACCTCAAAACAGAGTGGCTGGAGTTGAGTTATTGAAAAGTATTTTTAAGCTGCAGGCAGACAATAAAATAATGAACAAACAGGGCAAGAAATAGCAAGCTCTTTGTGCACCGAGCTAAATCAATATGGCCTTTAAAAAAAATCCTCATGCTTAGAGAGAGAAAATGAGAGAGAGGAAGAGAGAAACGTTGATCGGCCACCCTCTGAAAGAGCCTTGACCTGGAATCAAACCACAACCCGAGCATATGCCCTGATCGGGAATTGAACCAACCGTTTGGTACAAAGGACAATGCTCAACCAACTGTGCCACTATGGCCGGTCTTGATAAAACCTTTTCTATTTTGCAACCCGGAATTTTTTATTAACACCATTTGTGGGCTGGTTAAATTCATGTAAAGTTAAGTGGTGAACTGAATTCGTTATTAGCACACAGAGCCAGTGTTTTACAGATGTGCCAATGATGTGCAAACATGACAGCCACAAAAATAACTCTGCCAATTTGGGAGCTTAATACTTTGTACCTTCTCTTCCAGGTACCGAGGACACATTACCGGGCCCATATTCCAAGAAGAGAACACTTACTTGATGAATCTCAAGAAAAGCGGGGAAAGCTCCCTGGACCGTGGCTCTACCCTTTCTGGGAACTTGGCCAGAGCTCGCCACAGCAGGAACCGGAAATTGGTATGGTCCAGCCTTTCCCGGCAGTTGGTTTGCAATGCTAACTGCTCAACATAAAGCGCCCCGACGTCTCCTTCTTGAGTCTGCTCCCAGCTTGCATCTCCTATGAACTTCTCCTCATCTCTTACATCATTTTGCAGTTCTTTCTCTGAAAGGAAAAAAAGTCATTAGAACCACCAGAGAAATGTCAGCATTTGTCCTTTGTGTCTCTCAGGTCGGGACATTCCTTTCTCTAGCAATATAAGGAAACAATAAACCACATCCAAAGGTTATCAAAGATAACACACTTCTTATTTCTGTTTTCCAACTTCATGTGCAATGAAGCAGAAAAAAAAATGAAAGTTAAGCAATCACTTTCCTTCCCAGTCCCACTTGATGCCTGTTTACATACCAGCATGGGTAGCTGCTTTTTCCAGATGTTCATAGTAGACGTTCCAAAATTTCTTATTTTCCATTTCATGTGCATGAGAGCTAAAGAAAAAAAAAAAAGATCACCAGACAAAAGATGTGACACGATCTTTATTCTGAGGTATCTTATTGGAAAAAGAGTGAAAGGAAAGGATAGAACTAAAATATAGGGTTATAAATGACTTTTGTATTTTTCTATATTCTTCAAATGCCTGCATGGAACACAGATTATTTTTGTAGTTATAAAGTACTAGAGAGTATTTTTAAAAACCTAAGTGATACCCATAAGAAGACTATTTTCAAAGGCCCAATAATGGGCATAGGGTATGAAGTATGGCCTATGAAGGGAAGGAGTGGCCTCCATTTAGAGAAACTCCTTTTTTGTAAATTAAGTTTGGCTCGATGTTTCAAAATACATATAAATCATACAATTATACAATACTTTGTACTGAAAAAAATCAATACGGCTGTATTATAAAATAAAAGGAGAAAGTCCTCTAAAGTTATTTCAGTGTACAAAAAAATATACATGTAACATTTGAACTACTGCAAAACTTGGCATCAGAGAGAATAATTCATGTTTGTTTTTTCTTCACCTTATCCCACAAAGGATTTATGAGAGCCATAAATCCTTTAAATCATTTAAATCACACCTAGAAGGAGTCTTGACACTGGCTCCATCATTCTGCAGTGGTTAAGATGTAATAGCTTCATCCATGCTTACCTTATGAGTTCAATAACAGGATCCCAAAGAGCGCTGAAGTTAACATACAACATGCCTAGTAAATAACGAAGCGGCACCTGCAATTACAGACTCGTTTAGTAAGTGGGTAACAAGCTACGATAGAATGGCATCGAGATGCAAATACCCCAACTCAGACAGCCGGAGGTTTGCAAAGGAGTGCCTGCTTTACAAAAGCTTGTAGGTACCAATCTGCAAGCTGTAGGTACCAATCTGCAAGTCAGTGGATCATAATTTTCCAACTCTCCCCCAAATGTCACTTGCTATTTAACACAGAAAAATCACTAAGCAAACCCACTATTCAAACTCACTCCAGATGTTCATGCTGAAAGGAGACATTTCAGTGTACAGATCCGACTCACGATTGAATTCCCTCCTAACAAACACTGCCAGCTCCATCACCTCATTAGACAAAACTGGAACAGACATCCGTCAAGTACAGATGGCGAGAACCCAACAAGTCTGCTGGGAACGGCAGCTGCGGCTTCGCAAGCAGATGTCTGAGTTCTCAAAACTATGCACTGAAGGAGTCCATTCACAAGGTCTAGTTTTCTCAGTCACTTTTGGCAGTGACAGTCGTGACCAGAATCCCATATGCCAGGGAGGCATCATGCAGAATGGCGGTTCTCGTACTACTTGGGGCTGCGTGCCTGTAGATGTTTTAGCAGCAGAACATAACACAGGACACTAATGTATAAATCAGAGCAGGAACAGACTGCTCTAATCAAAAGGGGAATGCCTCTACTGTGGCACCTCGAGATACGCGTTTAATTCGTTCCGTAACCTTGAGGCATGGGAAACTGAGTCGCTCGAGTCGCGGTAAACTGGTGGGTCGTGTGCAGCCGACGGATCCGTGTGATTACTCGTATCTCAAATGTTGCTCGTATTTCAAAGCAAAAATTGCTCGTATCTCAAAAATCTCGTATGTTAGGGCACTCATATCCCGAGGTACCACTGTATTTGGCTTCCCTCCCAAAGGGATATGTGATGTATTTTATGTTGCAAGGGTCATGGACAGAAAATCCCAGATACAAAAGAAAGAGGCTGACTTCGTGGAGCAGTGAACAAGTTTGGAGAAGAAATCAGGCTTTCAACTTGCATCCTCTGCTGTCACTAAACCACCTTCCTTCACAAAGGACACATCTTCAGAAGGGGGACAGGAAATTATTTCCACTGTTGAAATGACTGACAGAGCCACCTCACTCAAAGCATCTAAAGGATAACTGAGGACCAGCCCAGTTATAAAAACTGTTTTGGGGTGACTGCTTGGTATGCTTCTCTTTTCAAAAGCCAGCCAAACAGAGCTAAAAGCCTAAGCAGAATTATTTTTTTCTAGAAGGTCGTGTTCTGTACCTCCTGTAACGGCCCGTCAGGGAGTGCGGTCTGCACCACATCGTGTCTCAGCTTCCTCAGGTGCAGGAGCTTCTCTCTGTAATCGTTCACGGTCGCGGGGACGAGCTCCGCCTGGCGCAGCACAGCGAAGGCCGACTGCCGCTCCGAGAGCCCGTCATCCTAGCAGCCGGGAAAACAGGGACATGTCAGCTGTGATTTTCCAGAAAAGCATTAAATGTGACCAAAGGTCTAAAAAGTGAAAACTTGGATGCTAATGTTTTAAGTTAAAAAGCAACACTTTTGGGAGGTGGGTGGGAGGGGGGTGCAAATGATTCTTTTTTCCTCACACCATTTACTCTCCAGTAGATAATTTAGGTTTAGTATCTCGCACAGAGATGATTAGGAGAAGAGGAAATTCTCAAAATGATTCAACTGACTGGTAACATTTGTTCAAAAAAAAAAAGTGTATGTATTTTCACTAAATAATTCTCTCTCTAGTAGAAGTAATTTCTACCACAAGAAGTAGTAATTTTTATTATGGAAATATTGAGCTATACAAAACTATCGGTGTTACTAGAAATCCTGAAAAACTGTGAGCAACTCACCGAACCATTCACCAACAGGGAATTGGTTAAATAGGATATGTTAAACTGTGGGCTGCTATTCAAACCTCAAGAGAAAGCAGGCAGGATGAGAGGCACTGATATGGAAAACCTTCACGACACCATTAAAGTGTGCATGTGTACACAAAAGTCTGAAACAATATTTACCAATTAACTGTGGAGTTTCAGTGGTGGTCTTGTTGGCTTGGCGAGAATAAGCATTACAAAAAAATTTCACTTTTTGGTAGCTATTTATATAGTGTTTGAATTTCCTATGAAATTACAATCCTATATAATAAAAGCCTAATATGCGAAGTGTCCAACTGTTCATTTGACTGTTTGACCAACTGCTATGATGTGCATTGACCACCAGGGGGCAGACACTCTGACCAGTAGGTTAGCTTGCTGCTGGGGTCTGGCGGATCGGGACTGGGCAAGACAGGCTAGACACACCCGGGAGCCCTCCTGCAGTCCCTCCCTGGCCCTGATAGTGCACCAGTGGGGTCCCTAAGCCTGGCCTGCACTCTCTCGCAATCCGGGACCCGTCGGGGGATGTCCATATTAGTGAGTTTTATCTCTGAATCTATGCACTGGGCCTCTAGTTTTGGAAATAAAAATATATAGCAAGTTACATTTTTAAAAAGTTACCCAAATTGAATAATTAAAATACCTCCTTTAGTTCTGGAAGTCGAACCTCAAAGTGGTTTAGGATCCTTATTGTCAAAAGCCGAATCTAGAGAAAGTACAAGGCATGTTTCAAAGTCTAAAGTTTAAACATAAGAAGAGACTGTTTAATAGTGAGATATTTTATAGAATTATTAAAAATATACTACTTGTCAGTGTAATATAAGTATATTCTATCTCTTATTTCTTGTCAACACCAACACACCCTTTATTTAAAGGGAGCACTTAATGACCAGACTAGATGGGAAGGGAAGGTTGCACATAAAACCATGTTGTTTCTTTGAACTGTGACAACCACAAGCATTTCTGCAAATAAACGCAATGAACTTAATAAGTTTACAATTCCAGTGGAATTAATGAGTTTTATCTCTGAATAATGTATTCATGTATTTCTATACACCTCAATGAGCAGCGGAATCGCCAGAGGGCTTTAAAGCCCCCACTGACTCAGAACTGGGGTGTTGGGATCCCGAATTTATGTTTTTATTAAGCTCCCCAATTAGAACTGCTGCCAACAGTTTGTAGGTCAGCGTTCAGGAATCACTGCTTTAAACAGCAATCACCCCACAGGGGCACTTCCTGATGAAGGAGCTGTGGCAACCACTGGCAATACATACAAACAAACAAAATGAGAGAGGGGCGCACACACCACATGACAGTTTACCTTGGATATGCCAGTTGAAATGTTTGCTTTTAACTTGGGAAATAATTCCATTAAAGCTTCTTCAGAAAGCGGCCCTTTGCAGCCACATAAGGATAATCTCTGATAATAGAGATCAGCCAACAGCAACACAGATGGCTCCAAAGGAAACATTCTGCAACAAGACGTTTATTAGACCCAAACTGTCCCGCACGGCGCAGACATGCAGACTATAACAGAAGCCACGAACAATTACCAACTGTAGAAAGGAACAGGTAGACGTTTTACATGGACATTCGGCATCACTTTAGAGATGAATCTGAGGCACAGTGAATGACGTGTTCAAGGACACATCGGTAGTTGGAGACAGAGGCGGGATTATGCCATCTTTGCAATCTATATAACTGTTAGCAACAATGACACTGAGCTAATGGGGAAGTAGGACAGAGGAGGGGTCCGGCACACAGGCTTTGGGGTGGGGCAGCCCCATCATCCATTAACATATAAGCCGCTTAACCTCTCCGTGCCACCCTCCTTTAACAAATATTTACTGAGTGTCTATGATGTGCCAGGGGATTTTCTAGACACTGGGTATAGCAGTACACATAGGCTAAGTCCCTATTCCCCTGGAGCTTGTATTCCAATAGGGGAAGGTAGCCGGTAAACAAATGAACTGTCAGTATGAGAGCGATGAGTATGGTGGAGAACAGTAAATCAGGGGGAGGAAGCTAGACTGAGCCTGGGTAGTGGGGAGAGAGGGGAGAGGGCGAGGGATGAGGAGGAGTGCTATCTGATATGGGGACTGGTAAATGGCAAATGTGAAGAGATCCTAATGGTTTCTTTATTCCCCTTCAGTCTCTTCTCAGTACAGCAGCCAGGATGATTAGGCCTAAGTCACCCCCTGCCCCAAATCCTCCTCGGACCCCTTAAACTCAGAGTAAAAGTCAAGGCCCTACAAAGGCCAGAGGTCATACACTGGCTGCCACACCCACCTCTATGTCCTCTTGTGCCACTATCATTCCTTGCTCTGCCCGTCCACAACAGTTCCTTGTTGCTCAAGCCAGCACCTCTCTCCCCACCCCCTGCCATGGGCACACACATCTCCCCGGGTCTGGAAGAGAGAGTGCCTGAGAGCCCTGACATCCTCACGGCTTTCTCCCTCGCGATACCAGGCTTCTGCTCAGATGTCTCCTTCTTGGTTAGATCTTCCCTCTTTAAAACTGCCGGTGTCCCCAAACTCCATACTCCCCCTGTGGTCTGCCTCTGCTTTAATTTCCTCACCACCACCTAACATCTACTTATTTTAATTATTTAATTTGTTTACTTTTTTTTGGTTAGCATGTTAGTTCCCTGAAGGCAGGAAATTTAGTGATGCTTTCACTATGTCTTCCTGTGCCCAGAATAGGGGGCCGGTGCATGAGAAAAACGATGAATATTCATGAATAAATCTGTTTTGAAAAAGCATGGGAATAAAGTGTTCTGGACTCCGGAAACAGAAGCAAACTAGTTTACCAGGTTTTCAGAAGGCCTTTTTTTAAAAAGGAGGCTAAATCCAGTAATGAATGGCTAATGCCCTGTGCTACAACCCAAACCAGAGCTGGCTCATGTATGGTATAAAGACCACAGGGAAGTTTTCTGACATGCTGATCGTGTCAAGGTGAGAGAGAACATTAAAGGAGCAGGAATGTGTATGTTGGAATCACTCAACAAGTTACAAAAGGTCAACATTGTGCAATGTTATGGTTGGGAGTAATCAGCATGAAATACTCTTTACTAATTCTATTTTAATTCGCACAAAGCAAAACTCTCCTTTACCAAGATGAACCTGCATATAAAGAATCTCAAGAATTATATTAATTTTAGTTGGAGGATTTACATCAATTATGAATCTCTTACGTGAATACAGCTCAGGTACAAAATATCCAAGATTTCACAAACGCAGAAGCTTTTGTAGTGTACTTGTCATTAAGGTAAATGGAGAATGTGTTTACTCACAATACCAAATTCTTCACACGTTCCACGGGAACCAAATGAAGAAACTCAGATGATTCTTCCAAACTCAGCAGAGTGTTTACAGCTTGACAAAGAACAAACAAGGTTCCTAAACAGAGAAAAACAGGAGAAACCACAGTATTTATTTTTTTGACACAGTAACTACCAGACATCTCATTTATCTGACCCTTGCCATTTATATGAAATTAAGTTAAATTTGAGCCTTCTAAAGAATAATCCGTAAATGTCAGATTTTAGAAGAAAGGAACTAAAAGAGAAGGCTCCAAGTTATATGTTAATTTTAGAGAAAAATATATTCAGAATTAGAGAATAAAAATATATGGTCCATTAACTGAGATGAAGACAAAATTCAATGGTTCCACCGACTGGCATTAACAAAATTAGAACTTAAAAGGAGAGCAGATTTGGACTTTTGAAAAGCTAACACTATCTTTATATAAAGCTCATGTTGATTTTATGTCTCCAGTTTATAAAAAGTCACATATCCAATGGCTACTATCCATAATCCACTTAGTTAATATTAATTATACATTCATTTAATCCTTGACCAGATGTTGGCAAGCTATGGCCAGCAAGCCGGCAAGCCAAATCTTGTAGGTAGTGTGTTTTTAAATGGCTTGCAAGATAAGAATAATTATTTACATTTTTAAAGTTTGTTTTTAAACAAAAACCAAACAAACAGAATATACCACAAATCTGAACGCGGCCCACAAAAACCTAACGTATTTACTAACTAGTCCTCACGTCAACATTTTACCAAGCGCTGCTCTAACTTGAGAGCTGTGCTGCCCAACAGAACTTCCTGGAAGGAATGCTCTTACTTGGGCCAACAGGCAGCCACAGTCCAATATGGTAGCCAGTTGTCATGTGTGACTGAGCACTTGCAGTGTGGTGAGCTACCTTATTCTCCAATATGTCTGCTTAGTTTCTAACACGGAATATAGCACATTAATAGTTGAATGAATGAATGAATGAATGACTACTGTTAGAAAAAATACTGTGCTAGGATAAAAAAAATTCCCATGCTGCTCTCAGGCTAATGAGGGGAGACGGACAAGCGCACCACAGGGCACGGTGTTTGGGGTAGGTGGCCACATGAGGGCTTTTCCACAGGTGCTGAGTTTTGAAAGATAAAGGAGACTTCACCAAATGGCATGTCCAACAGCAGCCAGAGAGTTGGAAAAGGAAGTGTGTTCCTAGGATCAGCAAGTGCCTGGAGCACACGGGGCGGCCTGGGCCTGGGAGCAGGGAACAAGACGCAGGCTGAGGCTCGGGTGGCGGGGGGGGGAGGGTCTTACTTCTTTGACCTTTAGATCCAGCTTCTGCTGAAACCGCCCTGATCTGGTCACCAGGTTGTGAAGTACAAGTGCAACACCTCCTGTTTGCCCTCCCTTTTCCGTATTTATCACATGGGAGGCTATGCCAGAACACAATGCGGCACTATGCTCTGGCATTCTGTGGGTTTGCAATGACTCTGGGTGTGTCCGAAAAGAAAGACAGGGATTGTTACTGACCTTTTCCAAAGCTCCCTGTGTCAACCGTCATGAAGAGAGACTCTATGAAGCATGTGACTAGGGGTGTCACCTTCTCTTTCTCAAGAGGCCTATCCAAGAAATGGGGAGAAAAAGGGGAGAGTTCACACTGGCTTTTTCAGGAAACGGCAGGGAATGGCTAATAAAGGTCTTCATCAGCATGCTAAGCGTCTCTTTCAAAATAAAACACGGTGTATTTTCTCACCTAATGTGAGGTAACACGACAAGGGCTGCCCAAGAAGATGAGAGGAAAGTAGAATCGTTATTTGGGGGTAACTGAATTACAGAGAGAAGATGGTCCAATACTGGGATCCGTTCCTTCCCTCCCTTGGATCTGGTCTTCCGCAGCCTCACGTAGGATCTGAAAGACAAGATACACGGGACAGAATGTAATCGCTCTTGCCTTAAGAAGCTGGAAACAGAATGTGGGGAGCACTTGGGGAGAGGAGGGAACTGGTGGTGATGGGTGAACATACACAACCAAACAAATGGGTATCGCTTACTGATTTTAGCAAAAGGCTTTTCAACCAAACTGGTTCTACTTTCTCCTATTTTTCCATTTAATTTGCTTCCTAATTTAAAGGAAATCTTTTCCAGTTTTAAGTATTATTTCTGAATTTTGTGCTGATGCACATATTTGTAAGAACTGGAGAGGTAAATTTATTGGAATAAACTTACTTCCACCATCCTCTTTCCTTTTTATATTTTATTGATTTTTTACAGAGAGGAAGGGAGAGGGATAAAGAGTTAAAAACATCGATGAGAGAGAAACATCGATCAGCTGCCTCCTGCACACCCCCTACTTGGGATGTGCCCGCAACCGAGGTACATGCCCTTGACGGGAATTGAATTAGGACCCTTCAGATGTAGGCTGACACTCTATCCACTGAGCCAAACAGTTAGGGCCTCTTTCCCTTTTGATATAAGTTTACTACAGTTCCCCTCTCTCTCCCCAACTTACTTGCATTTTCGCTAGAAAATTCCATAAACAAACAATTCATAGGTTTTAAATAGAGTGCTGTTCGCAGGAGTGTGATGAAGTCTCGCACCGCCCAGGGTGTGACTCATCCCTTTGTCCAGCTTCTCCACACTGCTACCTGCCCGTTAGTCTCTATCAGACATCGCCATGCTTGTGTTCGGTGACCCTTATTTTACTTAATAATGGCCCCAAAGCACAAGGGTGGTGATGCTGGCAACTCTGATATGTCAGAGAGAAGCTGTTAATGCTTCCTTAAAGTGAGAAAAATGAGTGTTGCCTGTAGGTAAAGAACAAACATAATATATATAAGGTTTGGTACTAACCAAGATTTCAGGCATCCATTGGGGACTTGGCATAATGTATCCTTTGCAGTTAA
>PVJN01058785.1:0-12055 GCA_004026805.1 Lasiurus borealis | reverse complement strand
CAAATGTGTCCAGCTTGGAGAATAAATCATACAAGGATATGTTTTTTATTGATTTTTTTCTTTTCTTCTTCCTCCTCCTCCTCCCCCTTTTCTCCTTCTCCTTCTCCTTTTCCTTCTCCTTCTTCTTCTTCTTCTTTTGTGAGAGAAACATTGATGTGAGAGAGAAACACCAATCCCCAACCAGGGATTGAACCTGCAAGCTAGGTATGTACTGTGACCAGGAATCAAACCCGCAACCTTTCGGTATACAGGATGATGCTCCAACCAACTGAGCCTTCCAGCCAGAGGGAATCACCCTTCTTATAAGCCACCAATGAGTCAGCCCAGAGAGACTGGCAGAAGGTAGCATCAGCTTACCATCCAATAACACAAAGACATTAAGAATCATTTAAATGAGCAGGTACCATGTAGAATACATGTATGTTATATGTTATATTTTATATGTGTGCATATATATCATATGTGTGTCTAAATATTATAGATAGATAGATATATATATATAGCTATCACTGAAGATTAGATACTCTTCAACCTCTGGACTAAGAGCTCTATGGGCCTCACCTCTTTTACTCGTTAAACCACTGGTCCTCACACATAAGCTGACATCAGAATCACCCAGATTTCTGGTTAAAACATGGATTTCTAGATGGAACTGACTCCCAAACCTGATTCCTTTTGTGAGCACGGTGCTTCCCAGATTCCAGGCTTAAACACAAGACCACAGTCACAATAACCAGCTTCCGCCACAAAGGCATTAACAGAGCCCGGGGAGGTGGGGATGGCAGAGTAACAACCTGAAGGGATCTGGATCCGGAATGACCAGGAGATGCCACGCCACCTGCCAACTTAAACAGCTAACCTGGAGACTGTTAAACAGCAGGAATCACGCTGTTTTGTTATTTTTTAATCCTTTGTATTTGGGAGTCTCTCCTTTTATTTTTCCAACAGATTAGCCTTTATCCTAACTAAAATACCGTAGCTCTGTCCACCCAGCCCCTTACCTGACTGCTTTTCTGTCCAGCTTTCTGACAATCTCCTTGCAACAGATACCAAGATAGCAGGATATTTCAGTTAGGTGTTTTAATGTTCTGAGCATTTTGCTTGTCTCTACTAATTTGCTTTATGATTTTACCACTTCTCCTTTATGCTGCTTGGAAATATAACCAGTGTCAATGATGACTGCATTTTGGAGACAACTGTTCTTTAATAAGTAATCACCACTTCAGAATCAGTATGGCTGCAGTAAAACAGCTTCATCAAAATGACCCGCTTAAAGAGCTTGCTCCCACTCATTATCGGAGAAACTGTAAACCACGGCGGATGAAAAAGAGGCCACATACTGAACCTGGCCAGCTCAGGGGAAGCCTGCATGGTGGGCCTGACAAACTCAGAGGTCAAAGTCACTGAGATTAAAACTTTCTGACTAAAAGCAAGTCGTGCCCGACCGGTGTGGCTCAGGGGTTGAGCATCGACCCAGAAACCAAGAGGGTCACTCTTGATTCCCAGTCAGGGCACATGTCCCCACTGTAGCTCGATTCCCAGTAGGGGATGTGCAGGAGGCAGCCAATCATTGACGTTTCTCTCTTCTCAATGTTTCTATCTCTCTATTCCTCTCCTTTCCTCTCTCTCTGAAAAATCAATGAAAATTTTATAAATATAAAATTTTATAAATATAAAATAAAAGCAGGTCCTGGAGGGTAGTCATGTCATAAGCCAGTCCCTCCCTTGACAAAGGTCAAATCTTCACCTTAACTGAGCCTGTCTATTGTCTCTTTGCTTCTGGGATAACATACCTTCGGAATGTCAGGGTAATTTCCTTTTTTTTGAAACCTCCCAGGGCACCATCTGGCACGTGAGCAGGGGACCAGAGAACCCTGCACTGTTATGGTTATTCAGTTCATTGTTAACTATCCCGCACCCGCCTATATAAAAGAAATATGTCTACGATATTTGTTTTACTTGTTATCCAGTCCTGGAGATTTCCCCTGCTTTGCTTTCTCCCACCTTCCCAGTCTATCACCGGTGGCTTTCCTGCAGCCCCCTAAATCTCGCCCTTTGATTGTAGGGTACAAAATAAGATGCAAAACTGCCGTTCTCCGGAGCATTTTCTCAACCATTGAGATTTTGCTTCTCAGCAACTGTTGTCAGTTTGGCTCAAATAAACTCATACAAATTCTCTACAGGTTTGGATATTTCTTAGCTCAACATTTACTTGGCATAATGCAGCAAGAAGCCTACCCAGGACCACCTCATACTAAGTACTCATACTAAGTACCCATACTAAGTACCAGCAGGGGCCCGTTGTGCCCCATTGGTTCTTCGCTTGCATCAGGTAAATTTGGGTGCATTTTGCTGAGACCGTTTGGCTCAGTGGATAGAGTGTCGGCCTGCGGACTGAGAGGCCCCGGGTTCGATTCCGGTTGGGGGCATGTACCTTGCTTGCGGGCACATCTCCACTGTGGGGCGTGCAGGAGGCGGCTGATCAATGTCTCTTTCTCATCGATGTTTCTGACTTTCTGTCTCTCTCCCTTCCTCTCTGTAAAAAATCAATAAATATATTTAAAAAAAATTGGGGTGCGTTTTGTTTGGAATACCAGACCTCCCTGTAGTGTGAGTGTGTGTGTGTTATTGATTTTAGAGAGAGAGAAAGGGAGAGGGATAGAAAGAAGGAAGCATCCATGTGAGAAACAATGGTCAGTTGCCTCCTGTTTGCATTACCTTTCAGTGCATGGATCAATGTTCAACCACTGAGACACACCCTGGAACCTTCCTGTTTTGAGCTGTGAAAAAAAAAAATCCTTGAGGTGGAACTACTGGTTAAGAGTTGAGACAACCCAGGCTAAGGATAAATGTTAACTGAGGACAGGAGACAAAAAAAAAAAAAAATGGGTGGCTGGTTTTTTATTTGGCTTTTCAATTGGAACTGCTTACGGAGAGTCTGAACAAAACCTTTTGTTGGATAAATGAGAGTCTGAATTTACTCCCTCCCGCTTAAATTTCGGGTATTCTTAGGTGACTAAAAATCTGTGTGGAGCCGAGACCGGTTTGGTCAGTGGATAGAGCATTGGCCTGCGGACTGAAAGTTCCCGAGTTCGATTCTGGTCAGGGGCATGTACCTTGCTTGCGGGCACATTTCCAGTGTGGGGTGTGCAGAAGGCGATGATCAATGTCTCTCTCTCATCGGTGTTTCTGACTTTCTATCCCTCTCCCTTCCTCTCTGTGAAAAATCAATAAAATATATTTTTTTTAAAAATCTGTGTGGACATGACAGAGGGTATCCTTCATGCATGCAGGATTTCCATAAGGAATTCCAACTCAACTGTAATTAAACAGTTGGCTTATCCAAGGACTCGCACATCAAAGTTGGTTGCCTAGCACTCAAGCCGTATTAGGCAGGAGGGAGAAAAACCAAGACACCTAGGAGGGTTGACATGACTTGGGAGGTGACAGCCCCTTAGAACTCAAACCATAACCAGCACACTTCAACCGACTACACAATATCCCTTAAAATGTTCAAAATTGCAGGTCTCAGAATAAAACTAAAATTAACATGGGAAATTGTGTCTCCGAGGCTGAGAACTCCCAGCCCTTAGCCCCCGTTAATACTTCTGCAGAGATACAATTAATAGGAAGCCTTTACTTGCAAGTATTTGCAGAAATGGGAACACTTAATTAGGGGCGATATCAACTTACAATGGCCAAAATGGAACTCTTTTGATGCCTAAATTAATTTTTGAATGCAAAATTAGTAAGAGCTGGCTCTAAAATGACACTGAATGAAAGGAAGCATACCTTAATTGGAAATTAGAAGCTTCTGGGAAAGACTGAGATAAATTATTTTCTCAATAAAGCGTTAAGAAAATTTTATAAACCGTCTCTGAACTAAAAAAGGCTTCTGCAGCTAATAAATGCCAACAGCCCATTCTTCCCCTTCTACAGTTCCTCCGCTATATCCTTTGCTACCTCCCTTCTTTCTTCCCCATTTATCTCCTCTACTAGGGGCCCAATGCATGAAATTTGTGCACTGGGCTGGGGGGCAGGAGGAGTCCCTCAACCCAGCCTGCCCCCTCTCACAGACTGGGAGCCCTCAGGGGTCGTCCTACTGATGGCTTAGGCCTGCTCGTCATTGGGAGTGAACCTAAGCCGCAGTCTGGCCTCCCTCTGCAGAGGTGACCATGCTGATCAGGGGAAGGCACCAGCCCCATCACCCCACTGCTGCAGCCACTGCCAGTCACCACAGCCACCAAGGTGTTTTTTTCAACATGGACTCCAGTCCCTTCATCATGAAAAAATGACAGCTTTCTTTAGGCATTTTCAAGATGTCTCTTTCATAGGATATGACATTTGTGTGTTTTTTTGTTTGTTTTTTTATCCTCACCTGAGGATATGTTTCCATTGACTTTTAGAGAGGATGGAAGGGAGAAGGAGAGACAGAGAGAAACATCAATGTGAGAGGGACACTTTGATTGGTTGCCTCCTGCATGAGCCCTGACCTGTACCCTAACTACATGCCCTTGATCAGAATTGAACCTGAACCCTGCGATCGGCAGGCCAAGGCTCTATCCACTGAGCCAAACCAGCTAGGACAGGATATCGCATTTTTTAACCCCTCCAGCAGCGGACCTTCATTTTTTCCTCCAAGAGTGAGGTGGAGAAACCCTAGATCACCTTCTTGGATTCTTATTACCCAAGTTACCAAGAACACTGCAAGTGGCAGCATACCGGGAGCTTAGCCAATCGGTGGTCATAAAAGGTGTTTACACTTGAACTGGTTTGGCTCAGTGGATAGAGCACCAGCCTGCAGACTGAAGGGCCCCAGGTTTGATTCCTGTTAAGGGCATGTTCGCTGGTTGGGTGCACATCCCCAGTGGGGAGTGTGCAGGAGGCAGAGCTGATCAATGTTTCTCTCTCATAGATATCTCCAACTATCTATCCCTCTTCTCTGTAAAAATTCAATAAAATATATTTTTTTAAAGAAAGAAAAGCTCATGCACAGAGGATCCCCTGTATGGTGTCCATGTGCTAAGGGCATGCCCCCAAGGCTGGCAGCCCCACATTGTGGGTGCCGGGCTGGGGGCACGGACCTGATGCCAGTGCACACGCAAGTCGTCAAAGTATGGGAACAGGGACATGGCAGACGTTCCCATCCACCCCCAGCAACTTGGTGCCTGCACCCATAGACCTATGCATGGGCCTACAGGCTAGGAGTGGTCTGGGTCCCTAGAATGTTCCCAGGACCCAGGCCACTTGGCACCTGCATATGCAAATTAACCCACCATCTTTGTTGGGTTAATGTGCATATTCACTCCCGATTGACTGATGAGAGCCACAGAGGTATAGTCAATTTGCATTTTTCTCTTTTATTAGTGTAGATATATCCTCCACTACCACTGCCTACTGACCTAAGGGGAAATGAGAATAGAAATTCAGACAGGGTTAATGCAGAAATTCTAGCAGGTCCCTTCAGGGAAAAGCCATTCCTAGGTAGAGGAGAACACTTCTGTCAATCAACTGGCTGTCGCTTTTTGTGTCTGGCATTACTTGAATTCGTTATAACAGTCTTAACCCAGCAATTTTACTACCTTCTTTGCAGGATGAAGACATTCATGATTGTGTTTTGCTTACTGACCATCTTTTTGTTCCTAGGAATGGTTTACAGGAAACCCCTATTGATAATGCTGACTTAATTTGGTTGATAGATGGATCTCTGGTAGATGAAAGGGGCTGTTACCAAGCTGAATAGGCAATAAATTCCATGGTAGACCATTGAAAGCTCTTATTCACCTGAATAAGATCTTCCCAACAAGCTGAATTCATTGTTGTAATTTGGGCTTGCCAATTGGCCAAATATCAAATAACTACTATTTACATTAACAGTAGCTATGCTATTGGTGTAGCTCACAACTTTAGAATGTTGTAGAAGCTGCAAGGCTTCTTCACTTTCCCAGGGCAGCCCATAAAGGATGGAAAATACGTTGTAGAATTATTAGATGTCATACAAAATTGACACAATTGACAGTTATCAAACTTCCAGAGCATCCTAAAGCTGCCACCATGAAAGCAAAAGGAAATAATTTAGCTGATGCTACAACTAGACAGGCACATTAAACAGCCATATTATCCAGACCCAATAATCCTCCTGGTTTCCTATTAAGTCAGTAAAAGACTCCCTTTTGCAGTTCCAATAGACAGCTGAGACAAGACAATATAGCAACAAAAAGGGGAAATCTTTGACTCACGCAAAGAGATGTGGTTTGGACCCAATCAGAACCCAATCTTAACCTTAGAGACACAAATACCTATACTTTAACTTGTACAATAACTAATACATTGGGGTCCTGAAAAGATGATTTCATGAAGTAAACAATATTACTGGAAACCTTCTCCAACTGTAGCTCATAAAGTGTATAGCAGATGTTCTATTTGTCCAAATATAATGCTAGAAAATAATCCCAAGGACATTTCCACTTCCTTTAAATCTACTTAAGGTATAGAACTTTGGATTTTATCCAAATTCCACCATCTCAAGAATATAATATGTGTTAGTTATGATTCATATGTTTTTGGGTTTTTTTACTTGGTTGAGGCATTCTATTATAGGAGAGCAACTGCTCTCACAATAGGTAAATTATTATTGGAGAAAATTAATTCCCAATTGGGGAATTCCCTCTGAGTTACAGTGATTGAGTGATTCATTTCACTGGACAAATAATACAATTTATTTGTCATATTTGGCCTATTCTGCAGAATGTTCATTGTGCCTATCATCCCATTTCTCTGGATTGGTGAAACATACAAATGGTACAATTAAAACTCAACTAGGCAGATTTTCAAAAGCTTTTCATTTCTCTTGGCCAAAAGCTCTCCTTATAGTTCTCCTCAACCTGAAATGTACTTCTGTTAGTAAACATATACCTTCTCTCCTCCTTAAATAGTCACTGGTCACCCTATGCTTCCACATGAAGGGCTATATGAATCAACCTTATTAAAAGGAGACATTCTGCATTATTACCAAGCACTTATTAACCAGGTTATAGGGACTGATAAATTAGTAACCAATTTATTTCACGGTGAGCTCCCAAAAGACAAAGACTTCAAGGACCATGAATTACAACTGTTGTAAAAGATACAATTAAAGACTCTCTCCAACGTCATTGGAAGGGACCTTATCAGGTATTTAACTATGAATGACAGTTGGCTCCACCTACAGCAGAGATCAAAGACTTCCAGGGGACGAGAAGCCACTGACACCAGAGAGAGACACCTTTGCCATGAAATGGACAAGGCCTATACTCCTACAAATTGATGTTGAACTTTATTTGTTTGATTGTCTTTACCTGTCTGCTAATATGAGCCATAATCATAATTATAATTGTCCTTTGGGGTTTTCTCAAACCTTGTATATATAGCCCAGCTGTTAATCCTTGCTGAAGGTATATAAAATAACTTTTGTATTATCCATAATACTATTTATGGTTTCTCTTGAAATGTAGAAGGAATGTTAGTGCAGAGGAAATGAAAGGGCTGTGTGCATTTTTAACAGAAGTTAAAAATAAGTAGTTTGCCCTACTACATTGGTTATTTCTGAATGAAGAACAGGGGAAGTTGAGGGTTAGTGGAAAAGGGATATTCAGAAAGGAATTTTATGGCCCTCTACAACTGATGCTGAGGCACGGGAATTTTACTTTGGAAACTCTTACTGTCCCCCTGGCCTCTGTTATTTTTAGATGGCAATTATAATTTACATCATTGTGTTCTTACAGCCTTGGCCCCGAATAAACCTTAAAGTTACTGCTTTCATATGCACAACTAGCAGGAATCAGATTAATAATAAACATCACTTGAGTGCTTCCAATGGGAAGTGAATGGGCCATTGTAAATGGGGACCCATCGCATAGTCAGATTGTGAAAACTGGAAAGTTGTATGGTGTGCCCTGAAACTATCTATACTAGTATATATAAAAGGCTAATATGCTAAGTGTCCAACCATCTGACTGGACCTTGTAATGTGCACCGAGGGAGCAGATGCTCAAAGCAGGAGCTGCCATGAGGTGCATTGGTCATTTACAGAGAAACAGCACTGTGGACCTGGCACTCACAAAGCAACACTCGGCTTCCCCCAAGGAGGACACAGGCCCTGCCACTACCCTGGAGTGAACCAATGCTGCCGAGAATCCATGGTACAAAATGCAGCCCACAGCCCAGCCCAGCCCAGAATGGTGGCTGTGGGAGCCAGGTAATGATATCACATAGCAACGCTCAGCTACTTCTCCCTAGCAACTAGCCTCCTTGGAATTCTTCAGTCCAGAAACCTGACTTGCTTTATAGCCAGATGCAAACATTTTATAGTTTAAGCAAATGTTTGTGATGTGTTTTCCCACGCCTCATCTCATTTAATCCTCACAGAAGATAGGAGACTCAGTGGAATCCTATTTTCTTTTCATTAGCTGGAAAATGGAGATTTAGAAAGCTTAGAAACCCGACCCAACTGAAAAGAAGAAATAGTGGACCTTGAAAATGGCTTCAGGTTTTTTCACTGCATAGAAGATAGTCAAACACTGCTGCAGTTAAATATTTTACCCTTTGTTCTCCCTGCGTGATCTATAATAATCATCTGCTTTGTGTTCATATTTACTGTTGTGTTGCTGACAATTACCTGAAAGAGAAGTTGGGATGCATCACTGGGCTGGAAAAAATTTAACTATATCTGAAGGCAGGTCTAATTAAGCAAGTTTATTTTCCTATCTAATAAAAGAGTAATATGCAAATTGACCATCACCCCAACACACAAGATGGCTGCCCCTATGTGGGCAAAGATGGCCGCCCCCATGTGGATACAAGATGGCCACCTACAAGATGGCCACCAGGGGAGGGCAATTGGGAGGGACCAGGCCTTCAAGGGAAGGCAGTTGTGGGTGATCAGGCCAGCAGGGGAGGGCAGTTTGGAGGGACCAGGACTGCAAGGGAGGGCAGTTGGGGGCAATCAAGCCTGCAGTGGAGGGCAGTTAGGGTGACCAGGTCAGCAGAGGAGGGAAGATGGGGGCAACCAGGCCTGTAGGGAAAGGCAGTTGAGGGGGGACCCAGGCTTGCAGGGGAGAGCAGTTGGGGGTGACCAGGCCAGCAGGGAAGGGCAGTTAGGGGTAACCCTATCTTTAGGGGAGGGCAGTTAGGGGAAATCAGAAAGTCAGGCAGGCAAGCAGTTGGGAGTTAGTGGTCCTGGATTGTGAAAGGGATATCTGACTGCCTGTTTAGGCCTGATCCTACTAGGATAGAGGCTAAACGGTCAGTCAAACATCCTTCGAGGGGTCCCAGATTGGAGAGGGTGCAGGCTGGGCTGAGGGACCCTTGTGAACAAATTTCATGCACTGGGCCTCTAATACATATAAAAGGCTAAGTTGACTCACACATGCACGATATATGTCAAGCTCTCACTGGTGCCAATTGTATGCATGTGTTTCAATCTGTCATTGTTGATCTTGAATTTGGTTAACACGTTTATTATAGAGAAAAGGCAAATAACGATATCAAAATATTTTTTTCTAATTAATTTCCTCTCAATGTGCATGAATTCATGCACTGGTCTACTAGTAAATAAATGTTATACTAAGTGCAAAATACAGAGAAGTGAAACAGACAGAAAAACCTAGATCATGATAGCTTATAGGTTAGAAATGATCCAGTGTTTTCCTTAATGAAGAACCCAAGATCTGACTGTCTCCCATTTACCTGCTTTTCACTTTTGAGAAAAAGTTGGCCTTGACATTCATCCAAGGTTCTGGTCTTGCCCTATTGCCCATGGTCCATTATTCAGGAAGACAAACATTAAGGCTGACATTAAGTCTGCCTTCCTAGCACATGGGGACCACATTATCCAGCCGAAAGGTTGGTCATCAGTGCATCCTTTGGATTGATCTATGACCAAAAGGGAGAAGTGTGGATGAAAAAGTGGCTCAGAAGAAGCCTGCATGGTGGACCTTACAAACTCAGAGGACAAAAGTAACCACATTGGATGGTCTGAAATTAAACATTTCTAACTAAAAGCTAGTCATGGCAAGTAGCCATGTCTTAGGCTGTATTTTCCTTGACAAAGGTCAATCTTTACCTTAACTGAGCCTGTCTATTGTCTTTTGGCATCTACAATAACATACCTTTGGAATGTCAGGGTAATTTCCTTTTTTCAGACCAGCAAGCAGGAGACCACAGAACCCCTCACTGCTATTGTTACCCTGTTAATCGTTGACTGTTAACTCTCCTGTACCCATCTATGTGAAAGAAGTATGTGTCTATTCATTTTACTTTTTATCTAATCCCAGAGATCCCTCTTGACCCTTTCCTCCTTCCCCCATCTTATCCCACCCATACCCATTTGCGTTCTTCCACCTCCCTAATGTGTCACCAGTGGATTTCATGTAACCCTCTAAGCCTCCTCTTTTTATTGTAATGCATACAATGTAAAACATCACAACAACTGCAAACTCTTAGGAGCATAATCTAGGCATCATCATTCAAATGCAAAATGTTCACCCTAACAGGTTTGGCTCAGTGGATAGAGCATTGGTCCGAGGACCAAAGCGTCCCAGGTTTGATTCCAGACAAAGGCCCAATACCTTGGTTGCAGGCCTCTCCCTGGCCCAGGCCCTGGTCAGGAGGCTCGTGCAGGAGCCAACCAATCAATGTGTTTCTCTCACATCAAGATTTCTCTCTGTCTTTCCCTCTCTTCCACTTTTCCTAAAACTCAATGGAAAAATAACCTCATGTGAGGATTAACAACAACAACAAAAATGCAGCCAAGACCGGTTGGGGTCAGTGGATAGAGCCTTGGCCTGGAGACTGAAAGGTAAAAAAATCAATAAAAAAAAAAATTTTAAGTGCAAAATGTTCATACCCTATGACCCAGAGATCCCACTTCTGAGATTATTAATGAAATATAAGTACTAGTATGTAAAGGCACGTACACAAATTCCTCCTGCAGCTTTGCTTGTAATTTTAACACCCATGAACAGGGAGTGGCTAAATAAATTACGTGGCATAAAATCTACTCTGTGGGATTCTATGGAGCTGTTTGAAAGAAGGGGTAGGTCCACATCTCCTGAAAGGATGCCTCTGGTTCACTGCTTAGAAGAAAGAAGCAAGTAGGGGTTCAGTGGAGCTCGAGAAGGAGCCCCAGGCAGCTGGAGCTGAGCTGGGACCCTGCTCTGCCAGGAGCTGGGGAATCGGTCCAGTCAAGAATAAAAGATCTTTCCTCATTTTCTGAGGATTCTGGGACCCCCCGAGTTTGACCCTCCTCTTCTCCAAGAGGGCCATACCACCAGAGATAACTCACTTTGAGGCAGGTGCCATGTAGGGCGAGGCCGCCAGAGTGGGAGGGGACTGGCTTTCCCACCGGAGAGAGTGAGAGGGTACTAGGGGAGGAGCAGATGATGGGCAAGGCATGAAGTGGACTTGGCCAACAGCATTTCCTCCGCCGCCTGGATGGAAGGGTGGCATTGCTAATGCTGCCTCAGTGCAGGGCACTCGAGTCCAGGGCATTGGCAGGAAAGAGGTCCCGCCATCAGACCGTCCAAATCCGGCGCTGTCCATTTGGACTGTTTGATGGAGGACTCTTTTCTACTAACACACTGCACTCAAAGGCCCTGCAAACACACCTCTAGCCTCCACTGTCAGTCCCACAGGAGTCCCCCAAATAAGCTTCCAGGAGCTTTCCTTCTCCGCCACAGTCCACATTTCCATCGGATATTCTACCCAGTGGCCCCAGGATCGGGGAGGGGGTATCAGCTCTCCATACTGGATGTACTACATGTATGGCTCATGGATCAGCAGCAGCACTGGGGACTCATTACACAACCCAGGTCAGAACCTCAATTTTAATAAGATCCTCAGGTGATCTTTATGACCATTCAAATCTGGGGTGCAGGTCTAGGACCCCAGGTGTCTAGAGGCCTCGGGTCATGGAGGTGGATGGTCTGTGAACAAGTCTTTTCCTTGTAGGAACTGACAGCCTGCTGGCTGCACTCGGATGAGTTATTACGTTGGCAGGCTCCTCCCCAACGTCTCT
>PVJN01058784.1:0-12055 GCA_004026805.1 Lasiurus borealis | reverse complement strand
ATGAGACGCGAGGAAGCACCTGCAGGCTTCCAGGGGGGGTTTCCTTTGATGATGGGTTGGGGAAGGCCACCCGCAGGACCTGCTCCCCGCCCTTCTTGCCCTCCTGAAAGTGGACACTGTCCGTGGGTCTGCACGGGGAAACTGAGGGAGGGGGTGGGTCCCACATGATGCCTCTGAGCCCCTGGAGAGACCAGCCCTGAAGCTGCCCCACCCTGAGCTGAGTGTTGTGAGCAAGAATACGTCTCCTCAGCACTGAAACCACTTTGCATTGGTTCCTGGTTTTTGAGCTGGGGGGCTCCTAACCGGTGGGCCCCTCCTCAGAGTGCAGGGGTGGCAAGTGGTGGTGGGAGGCTGGCTTCCTGAGCAAAGATGCTCAACGCTCAGGAGGGGGCGTGTGGCCAGGGGGGCCAGCTGCATGGTGCCAGCCACCACCGCCCAGGCTGGAAATGCCCCCCTCACGAGGCCCATGGGGTCCCTCATCACAGCCTGCGCTGCTCCTGACCAGAGTCTGGGGGTGGAGGAGATCACCCCGGGGGGCTTTGTTTGGTGTCTGAAGAGGAATGAAAGGGACAGAAGCCTGGGTGGTCTCTAAAGTAGGCATCGCCTGTCCATCCATCTGTTCTTTGGGGAAATGTCTCCTCAGCGCCTCAGCCAGACTCTGCCCTGTGCGGGGACAGCTCGGTGGAGCTCCGGGAAGGGACAGCTGTGCTGCCATGTTTCTGAGTGAAGCAAAAATAGCTTCGGGAGCAGCACCGCCTGCAGGTGACTGTTAACGGCCACACGCCCAGGGGCTGTACATCCCTCGCAGGCTCTGGAAGTCGGCAGAGTGGGCTGGACCCGCCTCCTCCATTCACCAGCTGTGTGACCAGGAGTGACAGACTCGGTCTCTCGGAGCAAGAATATCTGCCTCGGGGAGTGTTAGGATTTAAGGAGAAAGACATCAGGACAGCCTGGAACCTGGCCCAGAGCACACGCTAGATGAGTGAGTGTTCTGTGTGTGTGTAATTGGCAGCCCCTGCCTGGAAGCCGGTGATGAGCTGTTAACACAGGTTCCTTCTCTCTGTGCGGGATGGCCAGTCTTTTTACCTCTTCTCTCTCCACTTGTTAATTGATTGCATTTTTTTAAAAAATATTGCATCATTTTTAAACTCACGGGAATAAAATAATAAAACTCGTTTTTATCCTTTAAAAAATGGCACAGCATTGTGGGTTTGGTAAAACAGAATCCACCATAATCACCACAACCCAAGAAGGTGCCACTCACAGCCCTGGCAGTGGGAGTCCGGAGGGCAGGCAGGGCTCGGAGACCAGCCCCTGGAGGAGCTGATGCCGCTGGTCCCTGGGCCACCGGGGAGTGAGGGGCTGGGTGACCCCGAAGGACCCCGCCAGCATTTTGACACAGGGTGTCCAAGAGGGGGTCCGATCTGTCTCTGTGCTCCACCGGGAACTCTGGTGCCAGCGCCGGAAGGAAGGTGGTGGTGGGGCAAGGACAGGGGCGTCCTTTCTAATGGAGGTGGGAGGGGAAGCCACGGGGGATCTCACCTTGCAGGGGAAGAAACCCCTGTCCTGGGACATCGCTTTGGGGGAGGCACCGGGCTCAGAGCACCATGGAGGCTGCACCTTGCATCTGCCACTGGCTCTGGCCCGTGTCAGCTCCGTTGGCACCTGTGACCCTCAGAGCAGTCCCAATGCCACTCCCTCCGGGGCTTCGGCAGGTCCGGCCCATTGTTTAATATGATGGCACTGCTTGCTCACTCAAGGGCAGCCTGGCTGCGCGAGCTGGGAACACAGCCCTTCACCCTGCCCCTTCCGGGTGTGGCCCCTGGGCCCTGCCTCCCCCACCCCAGCCCCTGTCCTCCAACTGGCTCACACCCAAGGGCCCAGCCCAGGCTGCCCTCCAACACCCTGACGCTTCAGCTAACCTCAGCCAGCAATGCCTTCCCTCCAGCTGCCTACAACTCGCACAGCTGCAGGTCCCCGGAGCTGCTCGGCCCTCCAGGGCACGGGGACTTAGCTCCTGGAAACAAAGCTAAGCACGGCGGCTCCAACCAGAATGTCAGTGCCGCTGCTGTCAGCAGCTGGAAGGCGGTGAATGGGCAGAAGGTGGTGAATGGGCAGAAGGTGGTGAATGGGCAGACTCCGAGTGCTGGGAACCCATCACAGAATTTCTGAATTGGGGAGAGGAGGAAAGCAGCCTCGTCGCCAGGGATGTGCCAGGGGACCCGGACAACCCCCACCTCTCTGAGCCTCAGCGCTGGGGCCTGTGCAATGGAGCCGCACACACTCACTTCATACTGTTCCTGTGGGGACGGGAGGCGGTTGTGGGTTTGAGAGCTCTTGACGAAAAGGAAGCAATGTGCAGGCGGCCCACTCGCCCATCCCCCGTGCCAGGCAGCTCCCAGCATGGCCTGCGCCCTCCTTGGGGAGGGGGTATCTGGTGGGATCTCCGTGTCCTCCTGGCACCAGACAGCGTACGGAGCGCAGGAGAAGTGGGCCAGTGCTCCCAGGGCCCCACCCTAAGCAGTGCTCCATGACATCTTGGGCTGTCTTATCCCTGCTTCCTCTCTTTGCACTTTGTCCCTCCTCCTTGGAAAGTAGCCCTCCACTTCCTGTGCTGGCTGATGCCCCCTCCACTGTCCTCCTCTCCCCCTGCCAGCCCCCTCCACAAAGCACCCAGGAAGCTTCTCAGGGCCAATGGAGGTAATGGGGTGGGGAGAGGTTCCAGTCCATTCATCTGAGGGAGCTCTCTGCAAAGACAAAGTCCTTCTCCAGCCCACACAGCCTAAAAAAACAACAGCGAGAGGCTCTGCACATGCTCTACACCGTTATTTATAATTCACACCTCACCCAGAGAAAGCGGTTCAGAGGCCTGGGGTGGAGGGAGGAGGGCCAATGTAAGAGGGGCCTGGCACTGCGGGACGAGGACTGTGGCACCTCACTGAGCCTCACGCCAGCCCCTGAAGGGAGGGCTCCAGGCCTCATTTTCTAGACCAGGAAATCAAGGCCCAGAGCCGGGAACTCAGAGGGGTCTCCCCGTGAGGAGGGCAGCCAGCGAGCCTTTGAGGCCTCTGGGCAGAGGGACAGGGAGGTTCCCACCCTGGTCACCCCAAGAGGACTCTACAGAGTGGCAGCCAGTGTGGATCCTGACGCTGGTGATGAGATGGGGAGGGAAATCCCAGTTGAATGTGGCTGCCCTCACACATCAGGGACAGAGGGCTGGTCCTAACCCAGGGCCCTGGGCGTCTCGGGCTTTGAGCCTGGCACGTGCCCTCTGAGGCTGGCAAGAGGGTGGTTAGGTGGCTGTGGGGGGAAATATTTCAGTGGAAATGGAGGGGCTTGGTCATCACCCCCTCCAGCCTCTCCAGGGGTGTGATGGGTCCCGGTCAGCCCGCTCGCTGGGTTGAGAGCTCCTTGGAGTAACGGCAACGATGGTGAGTGTAACCATGAAACAGTAACACCACGCATAGTTACTCTGAGCCAGGCATGACCCTGCGAGCTTTGCACGCACGAATCCATGCACACTTCACAAGCAGTGTCTGTGACCACCCCCCTCTGAGATGAGGACACTGCGGCACGGAGAGATTAAGGACTTCGAAGGAACGATGGGTCCTGCCCCTGCCAGCCCCGCCAAGCCTTATACCTGTTCTATCGACGGGTCCAGCACCAGAGCAGAGGACAGGGAACAGCTCAGCCCCCGCTGCTTCGCTGCCCAGCCCATCTCTATGGTCGTCCGTGATCAGAGTCTCAGCCTGTCCACCCGCTGCTGGAGTCCGCCCCCACCCACAGTCACGACACCTGACTGACTTGCTAGTCCCTTCCCTCCACATCAGACCGCATCCCATAGCCACACCAGCCTCGGCCTCTCCCGGACACGGTGAGACCACCTGGGGCCACGGAAGCCCAGGCACCTCCTCCAGCCTGTTTTCCTTAACTGGCAACTGGGCCCCACGGCCAGCATCCCAGCATGCCTCACTCCCAAGCCCGGTAAGTTAGGGTGATGTCTGCATTGCCCACCCTTGTGCCAACTCATTCCCGAAATGCGGGTGAGTCCCCTCTCAGACGGAAACATAATTAGACTCATAAATACAGAAAGAGAAGACATAATAAAATCATTACTTTTTGAAGAGGACATGACTGCTTACTCTGAAAATCCAAAGAAATCAGCCCGAAATTACTAGATGTAATAAACGAGTGCATACCAGTGGTGAGATACGAGATAAAATTACAAAAATCAATTGTATTCCTATATGCTAGTGACATGCAGCTAGGGGGAAAAAAAAATCAATGGAAAAAGTATTTCATCCTCAGAAGTAACAAAACACATTAAATATTAAACACTAAGTTAACCTAATTGTAAGACATTTATTTTTAATGTTAATCTTTGCTTCTATCAAGAGAAGTAAATATATAATAAAAAGCAATACTTTCAAAGATCTTCAAAATGTGCTACATACTTAAAAATCCTAAATAGTAAAGAATATCAGGAAGCTTTTTAAAAAGGTAATGGTGAACCTGGCTGGTGTTGCTCAGTGGTTGAACATGGACCTCTCAACCAGGAGGAGGTCATGGTTCTGTTCCTATCAGGGCACATGCCTGGGTAGTGGGCTCCATCCCTGGCAGGGGGAATGCAGGAGGCAGCAGACCTATGATTTGCTTTCATCACTGATGTTTCTGTCTGTTTCTCCCTCTCCCTTCCTTTCTGAAATTTCAAAAAAAAAGGTAATGGTAGTTGATTTGTCTCAAATGTAAAATATATTACAAATAAAAATGATCAAAATTTTATAATGTTGCTTTAAAAAAAACTTTGAGCATTAACAATAGGTGGAGGAGGATGGATGGAGGTGGAAGATGGCATAAAAAGTGATAGAATAAAGTAAAATAAACAAAGAAGAATGATGGTAATGGGATATAACACACTGACAAGAATCTGAGTCCACAGTGATGCTCAGAAAAGGGGTGAAGGAGAGATCTTTACAGGACAATGTTCTATCTTTAGAAAAAAAATGACAGAATTAGAAAACTCACCCAGTGAAATTTTTGCAAGCACGGCTCATCAATGGATGCTAAAACCACTGTGTGGAGAAACCAATGTTTGCACTGTTTCCAATGCCACCCTGCAGATTCCTTATCTATAATGATCTATAATAATAAAAGTATAATATGCAAATTGACCAAATGGCACAGCAGAACGACCATCCAGATGACCACACTATGACACCCACTGGCACCAGGCCAGCCAAGGCAGGTGCGATGCGATTGGTGGGGGGCCCCACCATCACTCCATGATTGCCCCGCAGGGGGAGGCCCAGGACACTGGCCGGTGGGGCAACCAATCAGGAGCTCTGCGATCACCCCAAAGAGGAAGGCCCAGGCCACCAACTGCTCGCACTGTGGCAGGCAGGTAGGGCCTCCCTCTGTGGGCGATCGATTGCAGGGCTCCCAGACTGTAAGAGGGCACAGGCTGAGCTGAGGGACATCTTCCTCCCCCACCCCACCACCCCTGCCCGCAAGTGCACGAGTTTCATGCACTGGGCCTCTAGTGAATTATAAAGAAGAAAAAGTACTATTACATTGAAGAGCTCAAGCAGATACAAATTAACCAACTAATGGAACTCAGCACCACCAAACAAGGGACAAGCTGACATCACGTGGCTCCTATGTGGTGCCTGAGAAGTGCACATCTTCCCGAAACAGTGAGGAAGCACAGACAGACCCCCCAGGGGGCAATCTCATAAAAAATTCCAAGTTGGCGACACTTCAATATTTTTACAGAAAGGGAGCTGTTAATAAAACTGCTTATTTATTCTTGCTACAGAGGAGGAAGTTCCTAACTATTAAACAATGATAAATGTAATTAGAAGTAAGGCAGGTATGATCTACTGGAACAACATAGTCAAATGTAGGAACTCTTTTGAGCAATGAACATAATCAAACATAAAAAGGAAAGCAGCAGAGCAAGAAAAAAAAAAAGACAAAATACTGAAGAAAAAAAAAAAAGAACCGATTTAAAATATAAAGCATAAACGCTTCCTCCCAAGTGCTCAAAGGAGACGGATATGACCTTTTATGCCAAAGAAGATACCAGAATAAACAGCAAAGTGGAAACTGCAGTCTTCTTAGCCATGGAAAATGAAAATGTAAACACGTTTAAAAATGAAATTATATCCCCGTCAAACAGTGTTGGCAGGGAGGCAGGGTCTCATGAAACCTGGGCGGGGTCCGCTTTGGGACAAGTCAGGGTGGAGCAGCGATGGGGCGACAGGGGGCGCCAGAGGGAGAAACATGGAACCAGTGGCCGCGCCCAGGAAGGGGGACAGAGCCCAAATGCCTCTGGCAGATGCGTGGCCACGCCTGACCCCCTCAGCGTCTAGGACGTGGCAGCAGGTGTCTCTTGGCAGAGCCCACGGTGGGCCAGGAGTTTAAAAAGCCCCCGGCAAAGGCCAGTCCTCTGGCTGGCAGCTGGGCTGGGAACAGAGCCAGGCAGGCTGGGGCCCAGCATGGAGTGCAGGGGGAGGCTTCAGGGGGCCTGGGACTCCTCCCTCAAGTCCCAAGTTCCCCCACATCCACTCTCCCTGTGGGCCCTGCCCTGCCCACACCACGCAGGCTGCTGGGAAACAGGGGTTGAGCAGCCAGCCAGGCTCCTAGCGGTGGGCCAGGCTCAGCCAGCTGTGCAGGCAGCACAGACAGCGTGGAGACACAGCCGGTGGCAGGCGGGATGGTCAGTGTAAGCAGAGGTGACGTGGCTCCGTCTGGGATTCAGACACAGGAGTGTCATTCGGTGGGAAGGGACCAGAACGGCTCTGAGCCACATGTGGGTTCCCGCCAAGAACAGCACACGGACTCTGAGACACAGAAACACTGTAGGTGAGCACTCTTACGGCCTGTCCTGTGCAGGTGTTGAAATGTGTACGTCAACAGCGTTTGGACCTCTGTCGAGCGGCAGCCTCGGGCAGGACGCCTGGGGGAGGGCAGGCATGTGACCGTCCCGGAGCTGACGGCACCCTCACCAGGCTCACAGGGGGCTCATGAAGCGATGCTCTCGCCTGTGCGTCCAGCGCGGTGGCGGTAAAGCCCTGTAGACAGTGGCAGCTGCCCTCTGCCCCTCTCCTCTCTCCATCAGCTCGGTCACCCCTGGCTCCCGAACTGGGCAGTGGCCCCCCTCCTCGGTCTCCCTTCCCCAGCCCCCAAATACTTCCCAGTGTGTTCGTCTGGAATGCAACAGCGCCGTGTCACCTCTGCTCCTACCTTAGCAGAGAACCCCGTGCCCCCTCCATCCGGGCTCCGCTGCCCCTCAGGCTGCCCCTCTCTCCTGCGCTCCCTCCCGAGGCCCCTCCTCAGTCTAGCTGTCCCCGCTCCTGCCCTGGGGACCTGCTCAGGCCTCGGCCCCGGCCCAGCCTCACCTCTGAAAGCTGTCCTCACCCACAACTGCACCTGGACAGGCCGCCAGCCTGCCTGTCACAGGGTGTAGTAATCTACCTGAGAAGCCCCTCCCCACAGCAGTGAGCGTCTTCGGGGAGGACCCTAGTCACCTGTGTATCCTTTAGCACCACGCGGGACCCACAGCAGGTGCTCCGAAGGACCCGGGAAGAATAAAGATGGAAGTGCCCCCAGAAAGCCTGGGCGAGTGCTGACAGTCACATGGACCAATACTTACAGCACGCACTGGCCCCCTGTGCTTCAGGCGTCACACATGCTGCTCAGACTAGCCTCACTCTGCCGATGAGGAGACAGGGGCGCAGAGAGATTGAGTAACTTCTCAGGGTCACGGGGCTTGAAAGAAACAGAGCCAGGTCTCAAAGCAGATGTGCCTGGTGCCGGGACCCCGGCTCCCCACCACTTCTCAATGGCACAGAGAGAACAGTAAAGAGGGCCTAGCCTGAACAAAGGCACTGGAGGGAGAGGGAAGGGACTGGAGCAAGGAGTCGAGGCCAAGAACAGAGAAGCTGGGAAACGGGGACAGGGTGCAGGTGAAGGGTGCGTGTGAGGGCCCGGCCCTGCCCTCCTTGCCTCCAGGACCACAGACTCTCACGGAGGGAAGCCGGAGCAGCCGGAGAAATACACGCCTCCCGGGCCCTTCACTCGTCAGATGACGCATAACTCAGGGCGGGTGGCAGGCGGCCCCCTGCTCTAAAACCAGCACCTGTCACCTGCCACAGCAGCCCCTTCCAGGGGCACGGCGCCTGGCAGTGCCTCCACCTGCCACCCTGCAGATGACAACCTACTTCTAATTAAGGTTCCTGCCAGGCGCTGCTCCCACCCTGAACCCAGTCAACCCCAGGTACAGAAAGTCAGGAAGCTCGGGTTTGAGGTTTCTGCAGTGTCAGGTTTCTGAAGCTCCAATCAGACTGTTCCCCCTCTCCTGACCTTGGCGAACCTGGGACCCCAACTGCAGGCAGCTAAGGGGCAGCTTTGGAACCAGACAGGCTTGGGCCCTGGACCCCTCTCGGGTTCTCAGGGTGGTTGTGAGGGTGAAAGGGAGTAAGAAATAGCTCATGCCACATCCCCTCTGCCCACAGAAAGTCCTCAGTGGCTTCGGGGAAAACTGGCCATTAAGCAAGGAGGCCCGTGCCTGGGAAAGAACCAGTACCCCTCACCTGGTAAAGGGTCAGAGTGCACTCTGGAGGTTGACAACCACAGGATGCCAACACGGACATGCAGAGGTGGGCAGAAGAAACGATGCCCACAGGCACTGTGCTAGGTCTTTGTATTTTCTCTCCAATCCTCAGACAGTCCTACACATAGGGGGTATGGTCCCATTTTACAGGTAAGGAAAGTGAGGTCCATCCATCATAATAAGGACCTTTTAAAGCACCTGGGCTCTCAGTTCTCCCAGTAAGGTCTGGGAGACCTACTGGCCTTTGTGGGAAGTAAGCTAATGCCAATGACAGCAGGTATGTGCTGCTGTCTTACTGCCCGTCCAAAAGTCATCTGAGCCAGTCACAGAGTCCCAGCTGCTAAGCCCTCCATAAGGTTACCTTGTGATCCCAGCCCCAGCCTGAGCTCTCACCTGCCAGCCCTTCCTATACCTGCACATATAGAGCCACCTGCCACTCCCTGAAAACACACAGAGTAAGTGTGCAAGATGTTAAGGGGAAAGTAGTTTTAAGTCCCTGGATCTGTGCTTAGACCTGTCCATGGTAGACAGTCAGTAAATGTTGGGTGGTGGATGGATAGATGGGGAGGCTGGTAAAAGGATGGGTGAGCAGATAGATGAAGAAATGGGTGGATAGGTAATGAATGGATAAGTGAATGGGTCAATGAATGGGTTGATTGGTGAATAAACATGCAGGTAGACAGATAGCTGAGTGGATGGATGGATGAGCAGGTAGATGTTTGAATGGAGAAGATGATGACTGGATAGCTAGATGGCTATGTGGATGTATAAATGGATGCATTACTGAATGGGCAGGTAGGGGGTTGGATGGATGGGGACAGGGAAGAATGAGCAGCAGATAGGTGTGCTAGGAGCCAGGCCTTAGCTCACGGTGTGAGAGAATTCAGCGCAGCCTTGTCCAGATGGAGCGGCCTTGTCCTGGGTGGCAGTGAGTCGCCGTCTCTTGGCAGGGCTGTTCTAGAGCAACACAAGCGCTGCATGGACCCCTGTTGCCCTCTTAGCTTTGGTGTGAATCATCCTTCTGCTTACCCTGTCCAGGTGTTGGCCTTGGGCTGGGGTCTCCCTTGGGGACATGCGCAATCAACAAATACTTCTGGAGGAAGTGAGCAATCCTCTCGGAGTTTTGTACCACAGCGCGTGAGACGTGGGTTAGACTCAAGGTCTTAGTTCTAAAGGGAACTCAGACATCCTGAGAGCTACAGTTTGGACTTTGGTTACCAGGAAGCCACTCTCCTCTTGGATCATTGTCACACTAACTTCTGGTTCCAGAGCTGCTTTGCTCCCTCTGTCCCCAAGCACATGGACAACAGATCCCTAAGCAGTGACCTGGGGGCGGGGGCAGTGGGCAAGGAATTGATGCTGTAAGCATTGACCCACGGGGAAGCCTCTGAGGACCAGAAGATGCTGGGAGAGGGGGACAGTGAGGGACAGAAGGGTGCAAACAGCCCAACTCCAGTTGGGGGGTGGCTCCAGTCAGGATACCCTAGAGAGGGCTGGCAGTCATGCAATAGCATGTTCAAGCAATTCGTTGTGGCTCTAGACAGTTCTTACTCTGTGCAGGGAGTGGGCAAGGGGCAGTTCTCAGCCTGAGAGCCCAGGCAGATGGGCAGTCAGCATCCCAGACAGAAGACGGGTAGGCAGGCTTCCTGAGACATTCCACCCCTCCAGAAGACAAGATGTCCCAAGCCAGCCCAGCTGAGTCCATGAACCCCAAACCCAAGCCTGGCTGAGTCCCAGGTTAAGCAGGTTCTGTGCTTTCCCCTCATGTAAACATCTCTGTGGGCAGTGAGCCCTAAGGTCGCGGTAGGAGGAAGGGGAGAGAGAACAGGGGTCTGCCAGGAGGATCAGGGCTGGGGTGCAATCCTTGGGCTCATCCAGCCATTGTCGGTGCCACATCTCTGCTTGGACACCAGGTGCATCTTGGGTTTCACAGGCCAACGTGGAACTCCTGACTCCTCGCCCAGCCCTCCTCCACCTCCAAATTCTCGCCTTCTCTCACACCCAGGTCCAAGGTGCTCATTGTCTAAATCCAGCCACTTCTCCCCCTGCTGCTCCCCTGCTCCTACCCAAAGCATCCGTCACCTGGATGAAGTGACACCTCCCCACTGCTCTCCCTGCCTCTCCCTGCCCTCCCCCCATCTCCCTGTCCACTCCCTTCACTCAAGGTTTGCTGTGTCTCTAACCCCCAGGCACCTCCTGCCTCTGCCTGAATGAACCACGCCCAGAGGTCTGCAAGGCAGACCCCCCACTTCATTCCAGGCCCCGCCCATATGCCCACCTATGACAGAAGAGGCCTCCCGTGGTCATGCTAAGGTCAAAAGCCTTCCATCGGTTTTTGTACTTGATGCTTCTTCCTAGTGCCTGACACCCCCTGGTATCATTCCGACTCCCTTGCCTGTCTCTCATTGGAACCCCATCTCCAGGCCACCTGTCTCCCAGAGCAGGGAGAGTTTTGGCATAGAGTAGGTGTGCAAGATGTTAAGGGGAAATAGTTTTAAATCCCGGAGACAAGTACTAAGACAACCATCAAATGCAAAAGGTATTTCCATGAAGATGACTCTATAAAAATTTCAGAGCGTTCACCCAACCGTGTGAGGGTAGAGGGGGGACGACAGTTAACCCTGGTGTGACATTCACCCTGTTCCAGGCCAGCGGGCATCTCCTCTCCATCCTGCCCGGGTCCAGTCCGCCAGCGGTCAGCCTCCCCTCTGACCAGGCTCAACTGGTGGGCGTGCTCAGGGCCGGGGCGGGATGACCACTGGGCAGGCCAAGGGGGCCCGCAGCAGGATGCGGAGGAGCCCCATACACATCCTCTCCAGGGCTGGGGTAGAACCCTCTCAACCCCATACAATGGACCCATGGACATGGTGTTCCTGTCTGCGCCAAGTCCCCCGGGGTAGGGTGCTTGGGTGGGACCCTCCAGGCACCGGGTGGCTGCACAGCTCCGAATCTGCACTGCCCTCTGAGCAGGGCTGGCCAGGCAGAAGGTGGTGGAACCCTGGTCTGCGTCCTAGCCATCCACCCTTACCCACCAGGTTCCGGGGTTCCTGGCTCCTGCCCCTCGGCCCTGGGAGGCCTGCAGGAATCCTCCACCCAGCCTCTTACGGGGCTCTGCTCCCTCAGCCATCAGCCACCAGCCACCAGCCAGCACTCCTCCCTCTGCTTCCTCCTCACTGCCCCCCTACCCCCCTATCCTTCCCCTCCCACCTGGACCCTCTTTCCTTCTCTGCTTCCTCGGTTCCCTTTCTGGAGCGGGGAAGGTTCCTGGGCCCAGGTCTGGAAGCCACTCTGCCCTCCCCGGTGACCCTGACCTTTAGGCACCCACCAGTGACAGGGTGAATGCCCAGCACCCAAGGAAGCCCAGGTGATGCTTTGGAAGGCCGGATGCAGAGCTCACCCAGGGAGGCACAGGCCACACCTCCCTCCCTCGCCCTCCTCAAC
>PVJN01058783.1:0-12056 GCA_004026805.1 Lasiurus borealis | reverse complement strand
TTTTTTCTTGCTTTAAAAAGATCTTGAGGACATTATAAGATGTCATTAGAGATATGTCAGTGCCTGAAATTAAAAGAGTATTAAAAGAATGCAACATTATATATTTACTCATTGTTTTGTAAGTCATAATCAATCTGCTTCTGAGATAAAAGCAGGTGGAAATATCTTTTAGATATATGAGAAAAACTTTGTTTAATTTCAAAAAATCACTATTTTTTAAATCACATATTTGATAAAGTTTCAAAATTGAGATTAGTACTCTCCTTGACTTTAGTGTGAGTTGTGGAAAAATTCATGATTGTCTGTATTTGGAAATGCATCAATACATGAACACATAGCTTGTTTTATCACTCACTCCTCAATTACTCTAAATAATTTATGTTTCTTGTCAAATTTGTAATTAAATTGCTCTGTGCATAACCACTACGGATGTTCTATGTGTAAAAAGAGTTATTTTGTTGCAGAAGACCAAAGGAAACCAAGGATGCTTCAAAGACAAGGAGGGACACTTCAAAGACAAGGAAGGCCCCCAGGTGATAGGGGTCTCCAGGCGTATATTTAATATGCCAGCAGACTCAGGGAACAGCCTTCCAAATCTGAGTGAAGGAACATGCATGGGGCTTTCCCTTATATCTTCCTGTGGTTCTTGTCCCACAAACATGGATTATGCTTCCTGTCCTTTTCAGGGGCCTTGCAAGAAGGGTCCCAGGTGTTGGGGATCTCCAGGCCATATCTGATGGTCTGGCCTGGCGCTAGCACTAATAACCTTCCCTCCAGGGCAGTGCACTATTCACAGTAACAGGTTCTGCAAGACCAGTATCTGGGAAGGAGAGAGGGACTTAATTATAGGTTATCAGGAATGTACACCGAGTTTACTGGCCTGGATTCAGATCACAAGCCCCAAATATCAGGGTTACATTGGAATTAGCCTTTTTAGCCTTCTCAATTTCATAGTTCAAATTCTCTTAAAAAATATCTAACTCTTAAAAAAAAAATCTCTGTTTCCAAATGTTTTATTTGCATCCATAGAGTTTATCATGTAAGCTTTTCTCTTTATTCATTTAATGTGATTCATAATATTGATGGATATTCTAATGATATACCAAACTAACATTCTCTGGATAAACACCACTTCATCATACTCTATTTATAGTCTACCTATTTTACTGAATGAGATTTGCTATTTTTTGGTTGAGATTTATGAAGAAAGCTTTCTATAATTAATTTGTCACATTTTAGTATTTTGAATATACTAGGAAATGTTTTCTTTTCTCCTTTGTTTTCTAAAGGATTTGCATAAGGTTGATTTTTTCCCCCATAAATGTTTGAAAATTTTACTAATTTAACCATAAGAACTTGGAGTACTCTTTTTGGGGAAGATTTTGATATAAAATTCAAGTTCTTTATTAGATATTAAGCATTTAGAAATTCTATTTCTTTTTGTAACCATTTTGGCAAGGTATGTGTCTGTATGGGGGGGGATGTCTTAATGTCCATCTTGTGTAAGTTATAATTGGTATAACTTTATTCACATTATTCCATTTTTGCTTCTTAACATATAATGGATCTGGGTAGTATGTTTTAAGTTTTGTTTATAGGTAATTTAGACTTTCTCTAATATTTTATTAATCCAGTAAGCTTTATGAAGGAACAATTTTGACAGCTAATTTTCTCTGTTGATTATTTTCTATTTTATTTATTCCTACTTTTATCTTTATTATAATATTTGTTATACTTACTTTGAGGCACTTTAAAAAATCTAGCTTATTAATTTAAATTTTTTCTTTTTTCTAATATTTGAGGCTATAACTTTTTCTGTTGTAACCCAACGAGACAACCTCACTCAGTCACAGAGTTTTAGAGAAGTCTCTTCCAACCATTTGCCTCAGTAGTGCAGTGTTAACTTTTTGCTTAAGTCCTGCTCCTCCTCTAAATAGGAAGGGGTCCTGGGCAGCGTCCGAGGGGGCAAGAGTGGGAGTAGCTCGATGGGCTTTATCTCTGAGAGGGCTATGCTCTTTGCAGTGCTATCTGCCAGGGCGTTTCCCTTGCTGACAAAGCTGCCATCCTTCTGGTGGCTCTTGCAATGGATTATGACAACCTTTGTGGATAGCCATATGGCTCTGAGCAGAGCTAAGATTTCTTCTTTGTTTTTTTGTGTGTGTGTGTGTTTTTTTAATATATTTCTATTGCTTTGTTTTTTACAGAGAGGAAAGGAGAGGGATAGAAAGTCAGAAACATCAATGAGAGAGAGACATTGATCAGCTGCCTCCTGCACGCCCCCTACTAGAGTTGTGCCTGAAAGCAAGGTACATGCCCCCAACCGGAATCGAACCTGGGACCTTTCAGTCCGCAGGCTGATGCTCTATCCACTGAGCCAAACCGGTCTCGGCTCTTCTTTGTTTTTAATCTCCTTTCCCCCAAATGTGAGGAGGCCCCTCTCCTGATAGAGTGCCCCATGCACATGGGCTGTAGCGAAGGCATATCGGCAGTCTGTAGATGTTTACCTTCTTTCCTTCGTCCAATTTAACGCTTGTGTGAGAGCAGTAAGTTCAGCCTTTTGGGCAGAGGTCCCTTGGGGCAGTGCCTGGGGCCACTTTACTTCCTGTTCTGTGGCGACTGCTGCCCCCGCGCTGCGAATCCCATCCTTTATAAAGCTGCTCCCATCAGTGAATAATGTTTCCACCGCTACCGCTAGGCGGGTATCCTGTAGATTGGGACGTGTACTAGAGAGGGTCTAGTACCGTCATGTGTTGGGCCCGGTCCTGCCCCTTCGGGCAATAGAGTGGCTGGATGTAGAGCCGTGGACTTGGAGAAGGTCACATGTGGGGGATTTAACAATAAGACTTGGTATTGAGCATCTTCGCCACCTCCTTAGTGCGCCCTACCTCTGGGTCATCTCTATTCTGGTAAACTTTCTGGGCTATTTCTAAGAGTTTGCTCCTGTTCTCACCTTCAAATCCTTCCATCTTTTGTATTTTTTTCTGACATCTGGGGCCGACTAAGAGACAAAAGCTATGTTTACAATTCTCCTATTCTCAGGGGCCTCCGGATCTAAAAGGGGTGTAAGTGCGGTGTGCTTCAAGCAGCCGCTCTAGAAAAGCAGAGGGGGATTCCTCTCTCCCTTGAAAGTACCTCTCTTACCTTTCCCAAGTTAGTCGGTTTCCTAGCTGCTGCCCGTAGGCCCCACAACAGAGACTGGTGATACTGTGGGAGAGCCTCCTGCCCCCCGGAAGAATTGAGGTCCCAGTCCGGGGGAGTAGTGGGGGGTTGGTTTTCCACCCCCTGCCTTCGCTCAAGAGTGTCCCCATCCCCGTCCCCTAAAACTGCCTTTGCGGCTTCTCTATAAATTCTCTCTCTCTCCTCTGACGTGAAGAGAGTCTGCAGGATTTGCTGATAATCGTCCCAGGTAGGTTGGTGCGTTCGGAAAATGGTCTCGAGCAAGGAAATTAATCCCTGCAGCTTGTCAGAAAAAGGGGCTTTGGTTTTTCCAATTATAAAGATCACTGGTGGAGAAGGGGATGTAGACCAACCGGGTAGGACCCGGGGTCTACTCCTGGCACTTCTCTCAAGGGGAGCATTGGGACGGACGAGTCCGGTCCCCTTTCACTCTGGCCGTAATGGGCTCTGCCCCGAGTATGAGGTGGGCTCATCCATTGTGGGGCCAGGGCATCTGAGGAGGAACTGGGTGCCTGTGGGAACCTCTTTCCACATCCCGCGTGGTTCAGGGTTCGGGTTCTGAAGGAGGCCGCACGCAAACGAAATGAGAAACTAGGAAACATTAATTTGGTGATATTGGGGGGCCAGGCGGGAGCCTTCCTCTAGTGGAAAGAACTACCACTTGCTCTGGCCTTTTCCTCCCTTTTATTAAGGCTTTGGGACACACTCCTAGCCTTTAGGCAGGAAATAACAAAACATAAATTAACATGAAACAAACAGGTAGAGGTTGCTTCAGCCAACAAATGTTTCAACTAAACAGTAAGTGATTAGCTCTGACCTTTCAGAGCAGTTAAGGTTGACCAGCCTTCTAGCCTCCTGTTTACATCCATTTAGTGAGAACAATGTTTGGTTTCCAACAGGTGCCACCAGGGCTGATGGTGGTGGGCGGTAAGGTGGTGGGCTATGGAGAACCTCTGATGGGTCTTCCGGTTCCCCAGGTAAAACAGGATACAGGCAGGGAGGGTCAGGCTTGGGCTTCTCCGAGGCCCCACTGGGGCATGGTGAACCCTTTGCCTCAAGGGGACCTGACTGACTCTTCCCTCCGGCGGCTCTAGGGGAACCCCTTTTGCCCCTGGGGGCTGCCAGCAAAACTGCGCGGTTCCGTGGCCTCAGAGTTGCTTTTTGGACACCAGCGCCAGGGCATTTCTTTAGGTATCCTGGCCGGTCCGTGGTGATGTCAATCCAGACATCGATATAGAGCATTTGGTCAGGGTAGGGTACTCTATAGACCACCAATTCTGAGATCAAAGGTCCCCTGTGAAGGCCAATCAACCCCAAAGGTTGTCCACTCCAGTTCACAAAGGATGCTGAGGAACCGGGGGTCCGCCGTGGCGCCATAGTTCTGGGCTCCTTTCTGAAAATCAGAAAAGTTATCAAGGAGACAATGCAAAGGGGTCTGAGTTTTAGAGGAAGTCTGACCCATCCTAAAGAAAGAAAAGGCCATGATGAGGACAATTAGACAGACAGACAGACAAACAAAAGACAACCTGCAGGGATTTCCACTCATCCACCTTCTAAACCAAATTCAACCTTATAAGTTGAAACTACAGTCAGAGAACAGCGTCCTGTTTCTGACCTTAGCGGTGCGCTACCCAAACCTCGAGGCGCTAATCGAAACCAAATGGGATCCCTTACCATCAGTCCCAGGACACGGAAAGCTCTTCAGCCAAATGAATTTCGAATGGCGGGGAAGTTGGAGGCTCTCCCTGCCTGGGTCTGAGGAGGTCTACCCCTAGGGAGGGGGATTTCACAGTTATCTCGCTGGGGCCTCCACATGTTGTAACCCAACGAGACAACCTCACTCGGACACAGAGTTTTAGATAGAAATTTGAGCTTTATTCCTGCGCAGAGACTGCAGCCAACCTATGCAGAGGAGAACTGCAGTCCCGAGGTCTTGAAAATGGCTGGTTTTATAGCCCTATCGCTAGGGTTGAGCAAACAAGCGCCTTTTACAGAAGTGAATGTTTGCCGTTAGCACAGCTGCCTGGAGGAGTCACTCTAAGAGCAGTGGAATGTTCTGTTATCTTCAACAGAGACATGTACTAACTCGGAGGAATGTTCTGTTATCTTACCTGGTTCCTTCTGTTATCTTACCCTGTTCCGGGTAAGTTTGGCCCGGGGTTGGGGAGTTAAAGGTTATGCACACAGGGGCTGTTTGGCCATGTCACAACATTTTCTTGGTAGTGATTTGGCTGCCTCGCAAAATTTAATGTTATAGTTTCATTATAATTATCACTCAATTTGAAATATTTTCAATATTTTCTCTTTTTTTTTTTTTGACCTTTGGGTTACTTAAAATGTACTTTTAAGTTTCTGAGAATGTGAGACTTCTTTAGTATCCTTGTGCTTTTTATTCCTAATTTCACAATATTATAGTCAGATAACTTTTTAAGACTTTAATCTTTATAAACAAATTTTATTGGTGGAACATTCTACCTTTTTTGGTGGAACATTCTACCTACATATAATATAACACATATAAGGTTGTATTTTAAAATGTATTTTATGAGGTAAACATTTTGAAGCAGGAATTTTAGGGGGACATATAGGCAGTCTTAGGAATTTTTTTAGAATTGGGGTCCATGGAAAGCAAGGGACTGCAGACTGTGAGAAGGTACATTTTCATAACACAAAAGCCAGGTGCAGTCACATCTCCATAAGACAAGGGAACTAGAAATAAGCAGGAAAGGCCTATATTTACAAAATAAAGAGAAGGAAGCCCTTTATTCAGATGGAAAATTGGTAGGACTGTATGTGGGATAGGCATCTGTGTTTCTTACAAGTGCCATAGAGCTCTATAGGTATCCTGGGCACAGACTTGCATAAATATTGCCTAAACTGGTTTTAAGACAAGAATCTATATCTGTAGTATTTGTGCTTCTTTGAAACAAAATGAAAATAACTGAGAAAGATTCAACAAACAAACAAAATAAAAATAATATGCTAGTAATAAAAATATATCAATGAACAAAATAGAATACGATGTCCAGATGGGACTGACATTATAATGTACACGGTAGGCAACAAACTACAAGCATAATAAATACTTTATATGACATATTAGGAGATTAAACGTTCTCTTTAATACACACAGAAAAATGAAAATAAATGTGAAGAGTGGGGGACAAATCAGTTGCAGGCCTCAAAAATGATTGAGGTAGCCTTAACTGAAAAGGTGTTATTTGAGAAAAATTTCAAGAAGTTGAGGGATTATTGATGCAGATTTTCAAGGGGAATATGTTCTAGGCAGAGGTAATAACGAGTGCAGGGACCCTTAGGTGATATGCAGTGCAGTGCATTATAGGAAAGGCAAAGAGGCTCTGGAAGCTAGAGTGTACAGAGCAAGAAGAAAAGTAGGAGGAAATTAAGTTGGGTATGTAACCTGGGACAAGTAATGATCTTTGGCTTTTGCCCTTAGTAAACGGTTAAACATTACAGGGTTTAAGCAAACCAGTACAGCATCTAAATGAGACTCTACAAAGCCATATTGTTACTCTGTTTAAAGTGCATCATAGGGAGGATACAAGTACAGAAGTGGAGTGCTCATTTATAAGGCTATTGCAGTATTACAGGTGAGGAAGCACAGTGGCTTAGACTAGATTGTAAATAAATGTTTACAAATTGTGCATTACACTTATCAGGTAAATAGCTGTGCAAGGGATGAAACATGGTCAAAGTCAGAGTCTGAATATATTTCAAAGAGTAGCAGCATGATTTCCTGACAATCTGGATTTCTGAGCCATGCCCAGGAGAGATGACACAAATTCAGAGATAAGGTTTTTTTGTTGTTGTTGTTAAAAAAATAAAGGACTTAGCAATTTTTATGAATTTTGCCTGATAAAAAACATAATGAGTTTCTTTCATCACTATATTGTTTACATAGAGTCAAACCTCTTTAATGTAACTAAATCAGGTGTTATTTTCTTCAAATTATTAATGGTGCAGTTGAGGCTCAGAGTTTAAGGATTTGGTTTTAAAAGGGCTACTAAACAGCAGACAAATTTCGAACCCATCTTATCTGACACCATATAGAGTGTTCTTTCTATGATATTAAAATCCCTTTCATTCCTTAGAGATTTATTTTTTATCTATCATGTACTCATTGAAATCTCTGATTTTAAAACATTTTGAAAAAAGATATTTGGAAGTAAGTAACTAAATACATTTGGTGATAAATTAACTCTAAATCGCATATGCTTCTGGCAGAGAAAAGGAAAAACAAAAAACTTATTGTGGATGTAAATTTTTTATGCTTTAGAATCAACAAAAAGTCCCTAGAAGACACCTCACAGAGGTCCTGAAGATTCACAACATTCTAAACGATGGAAGTGAGCATGGGAAGCAGATTTTTCAGTCCTGATTTGTTAGTGCAGGCATCTCTAAAAACCACCCAATATTCTTTTTTGGATAGTAAGTTTGGCAGGAGTTTCCTTCCCAAAAACAAATTTGTCTCCGGGCAGTGGTGATTTGTAGCAGCTGCTGCAAATCAGTAAAAATTTGGGAGCATTCCATTGCACAGGTGTGGAAAGCCTAGCATTTAGTCAGATTTACAAACTGAAATGAGTAAGATGTGTAAATTTCTTCTTTATAATGATTATTTTTTAAAAAAATATTTTTATTAAGTTCAGAGAGAAAGGAAGAGAAAGAGAGATAGAAACGTCAATAATGAGAAACAATCATCAATGGGCTGCCTCCTGCATGCCCCCCACTAGGGATTGAGCCCACAATCCTGGCAGGTGCCCTGGCTGGGAATCAAACCATCCATAGGTTGGTGCTCAACCGCTGAGCCACTCTAATCAGGCTATAATAATTATTATTTTAGAATCTATAAGTCTCTTCAGGGTCAAAATGACTGGTCAAATAAAACTATCTAAAAATTCTAGTAACTTCTCTTTTCACTAAGGAGAAAGAAAGAGTGATCATTGAGTCAGGGTTTTCTTTTTCAACACTTTTCAAATCTGTTCTTTAAGAACAGTAAAAACTCCTTAAAAGGAGGCAAGGAAATTTTTTTTTTCTTCCTCACACCATTTTCTTGACATACATGGCACTGTATAAACTATAACAAGTAACCTGCTGTGATATATTGTGTAGCTGAAGGATCTACTATTAGATCTTCTCTGAGATGGATGAAATCTATCAGCTTAACACTTACCCACTTGAGTTCTAGAATCTTTCATAATTATACATAACAGTAGTGGCCCAGTACATGGATTAATGCACATTGAAAGGAAATTAATTAAAAGAAATATTTTAATATTGCTATTTGCCCTTTCTCTATAATGGAAGTGTCAAAGATGAAAGAAAATTAGTAAAATGTATATGAAAATAATATATAAATTGATTAATAAATAAATAATAACATGATATAACAACAAAGACATAACATAAAAACATTGATAAAGACAATAATGATAAATTGATTAAACTTATTCTAATACCTCCCTGTATACCACATTAAGAGTAAAAACACTTGCAGATTGCTTGAATAATTCCCCTTGTGATGAAGTATTTACAACTTTAATGTCACACACTTTTTGAACTCAAGAGAAAGCACCATATAATTGACCATGTGTGAATATTCCTACTCTGTCTAGAGGTTGTTCTTGTGATTTATTAATAGTCATTGCAAATGCTGGCATCATGGGAAACTTCATCTTCAGAATGTCAACAACAACAAAAAAAATTCATGATTGACAATGACACAAACTCATTATAATTGGCACCAGCGAGAGTTGTATATGTATTGTACATGCACAAGTCAACATTTATTTTTAAATTGCCAGTGTGCATCATATGTACCAGCCAGTTGGTTGGTTGGATGTATGTACAGTTAGTCACTTAGCAATATGTATATTATCCTTTTAATCAGTAGGCAAATTATCAAGGTCATGATATTTACCTCCACAAACTTATATCTTAGGCAGTTATATGTCACTGTGGCCCATTGAAATTTACACTCTTGGATAATGTAACTCTTACTCATCAAATCTATCTTAAAGTTTACATATTTAATAATAATTTGGTTAATCTTTTATGTTGAAAATCCAAGAGTGATAACATTCTTCAGATAACAAAAAAACAAAAAACATTATTAAACTTCTTGCCTATTTTATACTTATCTCTATCAACTAGTATTAGACACTAGTTTTATACAAGATTACATATTAGTTTGCTACATTGATGAAAGGATAATTTTTTTGGTGGGAAAGGAACTTACGCTACTCAGTTCTTGCATTGTAAAAGTATTATTGATATCAAAGCTAACATTTATTAGGTATTTACATATTTTTAGACACTTGATCAACATTATTTTATTTCATGAATAAAACATTCTTGTTTCAAAGTCATGACCTGAATTCAGGCCATTTGATTCCAAAAATTTTATACCATGTCATATATACATTCCATTTAACTTTATTCAAGTTTAAAACTTTAAATGTATAGGCACATTACCATTTTCTGGCATTTTATGCTATAGTTACAAAAAGCACACATAAATCATAGAAAGGGAGTGTTGTATTAGTAATAGCAATGGGATGGAATTTGTAAATATGATGTATAGCTAGTGCAATATATGTGTGTATACACACATTTATAATATTTATCTTTTCCTTAAAATAATAATAAACCCAACCATGATTTTTTTTTATGATTTCATAGAGAACATTCCAAGAAAAAACAAACAAAACATCAACACAAAACTTATTCAGAGGGGAATCCCATAGTAATGCTGATATTGCCTATGATCATGATGCTGCCAGCAATAGCCACTCAAAGAGAATGCAATTAGCTATTTGGACACGTAGAGATACAAGTTGATATTTGTAAACATTTTTTAAATGATTCTCTCATGTTGTGTTTAAATCATGTTCCCTTATGGTTACTGACTCTGCCATCTGCAATTCTGTCACTTGGTGACTACATAATGTTCTATCGTCGTGCTTGACAAAACTATAGAATGGCTATGATTTCTGAATTTTTCATTCTAGCAGATTTAATGCTCAATGTGTACTGAAAATATTATTTTCCTATTCTGAAGTAATAGGTGATATTTAAATTATAATTTTTATATTTTATTACCCTGGATGTCTTTTTTAAATTATTTTCATATATACAGATAAAACAGCAAGATATAAAAATTACTTTAAGAAATGTTTACTTTTGAATTGTTTTCTTTATTAAATTATAGACCTAGAGAGATCTACCTTATATATATATATATATATATATTATATATATATAATCTTTACTGTTGAAAGTATTGCATAGTCCTTTTTTCCCCCATTGACTCTCTCCAGCTTGCCTCTACCACCCTATTATATGTGCCTGTGTGTGGGTTATGCATATAGAAACTTTCATTTCTTACAATTGCTCTCAACAATAGTAAGTCATCTCTGAAAGTGATCTTTATGTTTAATATTCTTATTTCAGTCATGTTTGATTCTTTATTAAAAACAACAATTTTACCTCAGTTTGATTTCTGGTCAGGGCACATGTCTAAGTTGCTGAGCTTGATCCCCAGTAGAGGGCATGAAGGAGGCAGCTGATGGGTGATGTTTCTCTCAATGATGTTTCCCTCTCTTAAAAGACAAACAACAAACACACACACACACACAATAATTTTATTAAACATCTTTATCAGAGTCATTAAAAATATATTCTGAACAAAATGAATCTAATTACAAATCAGAATACTAGAGACCTAATATAAAATAAACTGATTAAGTAACCCTGGAGTTTTGATTATCTAAACTTCTATAGCTGTGGGGAATATCAAATGAGGTAATATATTGGTAATAAGTTTATATTGCATGTCATCAAGCTTTAAAACACTTGTCATAAGTAAGGCAATATCACTGTCAACATCACATTTCATATGGCATATATCTCATTATTATGACTTCATTTACTTAATCTCTTTATTGAAAGCACTTTTCATTTATCTTCTTAATAACGAGATACACCTTTTCAAAATGTACTTTCCAGACATTAATCTGAAATGGAGTTGTAAAAATGATCAGTATTATAATGTTTTCTTTAGACCACAATTAATATTCAATCCCAGTAAAGTGATATACAACCTGAGGCTTCATGATCTCACTTTCCTTATGTACAAAATATAAAATATTTTAGAAATGTTTTTGATTTGATTTTAGAGAAAGGAATCAACCGGCTGCCTCCTGCAAGCCCCCTTCTGGAAATTGAGCCTGAAATCCAGGCATGTTCCCTGATCAGGAATTTAACTGGAAACCTTTTCTTGCATGGGAGGATGCTTCACCAATTGAACCACACCGCCAGGACTGAAATGGAAATTATTACATGAATCTAAAAGTGTTGCCTTCAGAATTTTGTCTCTTTTTGTTTGTTTGTTTGTTTACTTGTTTGTTTCAGAGGGGAGGGTCAAGTAAACTGTCAGGTAAGGAAGAGTCTGGGATTTCATCTGTCTTGCAAAAATAATAAGTTAACTTTTTACTTATTACTGGCAGAGACATGAGATGCCTGCGTTAGTGACAAAAGACCATGGATTACTCAGCAGCCAGAATAACATGATAGCAACAGCTCCTGAATCCCAATTGCCACAGGTGGTATGGCCAGGAGTTGTCTTTACATGCGACAGAGGCATGAGTCAGGAAAGGAACCCCAAAGTTAAGTGACTTATATAGGGACTGCCTGAGAATGTGCCCACCCTTTCTGCTAGAGTGGCATTATTAATTTGGAATGAAAGCAAACCTCTCTGGAAAGAGAAATATCTTGATGTTATTATTTTGGAATGTGTTCAGGGAAGAGAATATCTCCATCTTTACTATTTAAATAAATTTGCTTCAGTGGAAGTTCTTGTC
>PVJN01058782.1:0-12056 GCA_004026805.1 Lasiurus borealis | reverse complement strand
GCCAGCTGTGCGACCTGGCCCGGGCGTGGGTGCCTGTTTGCCGTCCCTGCTCCTGGCTCTGGCTTCGCTGGGGGCGGGGGCAGCAGGGCGAGCGGTCTGCCGGCCGTTGGCACGCCTGTCCTGTCCCCCGTTTCTGCCCCAGGTGCTTTTCCTGTGCTCTGCCACCTTCCCTTGTGGGTTCGGGTCATTTCCTTGTTGGCGTGTGGCCGACGGGGCCCTCCCTGTGCCTGCGTGCTGTCCACTGGCCTCCCTGCACGGGTCCGAGGAGACTGGTGCCTCTGTTCCTCGGGGGCGGCCTCCAGGCCCCTGGGTGCCAGCCCACGACGCAGATCTTCCAGTTGTGGGCCCACGTGGGTCGCTCCCCTCGTCGCGGTGCCGGGGTCGTGGGAGGGCTGCTGGGTTCATCCGGGCAGGGCCAGGCCGTGCTCAGTAAGGTGGCGGTTTGAACAGCTTGGAACAAGGAAGTAAGGGAGCGCCTGGGTTTTCACCGCCGAGCCCTGTCCCTGGCCGAGGGCCCTGCCCACCGGTCCTCAGTCCGCCTCTCACTCAGCTTCCTCCAGGCAGCTGCCCAGATCGCCTCCTGTGGCTCCGCCGTGGGGGCTGCAAGGGGAACCAGCTCCTGCGAGAGCTCGCCACATGCTGGGCCGGGCCCCTGAGCGCCATCCCGTGGCAGCAGCACTGGGGGCCGGGGACCTGTGAGGTCCCGGAGCCTGAGCGAAGCCACGTCGAGCTGCGGGGTGCGTCGCGGAGGGAGACGGACGGTGGAAAGGCCGCCTGCTGCTGTGAGGAGCTGGAGCCGCTGGAGCACAGAGCGGGCTTGGGGTGTGGGCGCCCCGGGTTTGCGAGCAGGTCTGTGGGCGCACGCCGGTGGGTGGCTGTAGCCTGCAGGGTGTGGGTAACGTGGTAAGAACTCCCAGCCAGGCTGCGTGTCCTCTCCTGGCCGGTCCTGCCCGGCTGCCGTCAGCGCTCAGACCCACCTTTCTGCCCGTTGTCCGTCCGTCCGTCCGCCCGTCCGCCCGTCCGGTGTGTCTGGCTGGTTTGGTCGCAGTTCCCTGTGGCTGCGGTGTTGGTATCCGTGTGGCTTTGCCTCCAGGAGCCGTGGCCACTTCTCGTTGGCTTGCTGACGGAGTTTGAAACGCTGCACATGCTCTGCGGACAGCGCTTGGTCACGCGTGTGTAGAGATGTTTTCTGCAGTCGCCGCGTGGATGTCCACTTATAACGGTCTGTGAGGGAGGCGCCCGGGTGACGGCTCGGTTTCTGTCGGAGCTGTGCTCTGTGCTGTTTAACACGGTGGCCGAAGCCGCGCTCCCAGACCGCCTCAGCCTTCCTCCGGCGGGTGAGCCAGGGTGAGCGCGGGGTGAGCGCGGGGTAAGTGAGGTGGGGGGGCTGCCGGCCGTGCAGAGAGGACGGTCCTCCCTCCCGGTGGTCGCCGCCCCTCCGCTGACTCCACCGGCTGCCTCGGGGAGGTGTCCTCCTGTCCCTGGCTGTCTGTCCCTCCGTGTCGGCACCACACAGCTCACGGCCTCGTTGCCGCGGCGATGGCTCAGGCCGGCCGCCCCTCCCTGTTCTCCCGGCTCAGGCTCCTTCCTCACTGGAAGCGGCGGGCAGGTTCGCTGTGGGTTGGGGGCTGTGAGTGAGGGGCCGGAGGTACGAGCCCTCCAGTCCTGCCCGTGGCTGTCCTTCCCCCTCTGCTTCCTCCCCTGCCGGCAGCCCTGTCTTTCTGCGTAGCCTGAGCCCTGGCCACGGGGTAAGGGCCGGGAGCAGGCGCTCGGTGAGGCTGCCACACCTGGGCAGCACCTCGCCACAGTCCCCGCCACCTGTCGCCCGAGTCACTGCGCCTGAAGTGCTGGGGGTGGGGAGCCTTCAGGGACCTTGTCACCTTTGACCTCCCCTGGAGGCCCAGGCCTGCCCAGAATCCTCCCCCCTCCCTCCTCCTTTCCCGCACCCTCCTCCCCCCGGAGCTGGTGCCAGCCCCTGGCCTGGCCGCTGCTCCTGTGGAGGCTGGTCCGCCCGCGCCTGGGGTCCTGTCCTCTGACCTCCCCCGCTGACTTCCTGGGAGGGACACCTTGGGGGTCACCACCCTGGCCCCGGCCCTGGGGGTGGAGGGGTCAGTGTTTGTCCCTCCCTCTCCCTCCCGCGCTCTCATCGGCCGGGAATTTTCTCAGAAAGTCGGTGCGGTGCCAGCCATCGCCTCCTGCCTTATTAGGCCGCCTGCTCCCGGGTGAGCTCACGCCCCGCCGGCCGCTCAGGAATCCCGCGGCCCCGGCCCCGGCGGCGGGCGGGCGGGCGGGCGGCACAGGCTGCGGCTTCCTGTTGACACGCAGCCTTTCTTTTCTTCTCGGGCGCTGTGTCTGCCTGAGCGGAGGCCGTGCGGGCACAGACTCAGCCGCTGTCCGCCCACCGGCTCCCGGCCTCACGGGGCTGGGTGTGGGGGGGGGGTGGAAGCTCTCTGCGACCACCTGGTCCCTCGGGGCTGTTTCTGGGACGGGTCCGAGAGCCTGTGGCCGCTCCGCGTTGCGTTTGCTCAGCTTTTCTGGGCTGAGAGGCGTTTCCAACGCGCCGGCTTCTCTCTAACCGCTGGCCCGCTGCGTCCTGAGCGGCTTCTTCCTGCCTCTGGGCGCTCTGGGTTCACGGACTGCGGGCGATCTCGAGCTCTGAGGCGCCCGGGACGGGGAGGCCTCGGCTGGGGCCGCGGAGGGTGCGTGCGGGGATGTGCTCTGCGGGCCGCTCACGCTGTGTCTTATTAACCAGGGATCCGCCTTCTGACGGCAGCCCCCAGCCGTCCACCATGGAGATGGAGCCGGAGAAGGTGCACGTGCGGAGGGGGCTGAGCGCCGACACGCCCTCCTACCGCTGTGCCGCCTGCCACGGGGACGAGGACGCCGCGCTGGGCCCCCCGATCCGGGGCCGCGCCAAGTCCCGCAGCCTGTCCGCCGCGCCCGCCCTGGCCAGCACCAAGGAGTTCAGGTACGACACCCCCTCGCCTGCCCAGCGCTTGGCGCTGCTCGCTCTCCTCGTGATGCCCGCGTCTGTGGTGCCCACGCCTGTGCCACGGAGGGGTGTGGCCAGGCCCTGCTCCCGCTTGGGCTGGCGGGGCCACAGCAGCCCCAGGGCACTCGGCCGATGTCCCCACCTCCCCCAGGGGCTGCGCGGCTCTTGCACAAGGACCTTGAGTAACAGCGAGCCGAGCGGGCGTGCGGCCTGTGGGCAGGGCCAGGTGACGACACCTGGGACAGTAAACACCCAGGCTCCAGGGGAAGCTGCCAGAGTGACTTTGCCTCTGGAGCCGGGGGCGTCTGGCAGGCCCGGGCGTCCTGAGAGTAGCACATGGCGGTGCCAGGTGAGGTGAGGAGCCCGCAGCGCCTTCACCGGCTGCAGCGCGGCCACAGGTGCTGGCAGGGTGTCCGGGGGGAAAGTTCTCGCCCCGTTGGGGCAGGGCAGCTGGAGCCTCTGGGCCCGGCAGCTTCTCCTGCCTCCTGGGTCTGGTTGGCCCTCGCAGCCAGGCCACGGGGCGCAGCGGCTCCGGGCTTGGCTCTGGGTGTGCGACAGGCACCCTTTCTGGTGCAGAGGACGGGGTGCCTGGCGGCGGTGAGGGGTGCCTCGGCCTGTGTGTGTCAGCAGCGGGGGGAGAGCGCCCCCCCAGCTAAACCCGACTCAGCAAATGCACTGCAGACCCGTTTCCACGCTCCTCGTCCCCGAGGCCCTGGTGTGGCTCCGCGCTCGCCCCAGGCCTGTGGGCTCCAGCCTGAGCCGCCCCGCCCGCAGGCCGCTGCTGGGGGGAGCCTGTCCTGTGTGCGGGGAGGAGTGTTAGCGAGGAGCACGTGGCCACTGCCTGTGGCTTCCTGTGGGAGGGAGGGTCCTTAGGGGCTGGGGGATGCACCCCCTGCCTGCCACGCGAGGCGTCCTCCTGGTGGGGCGGCACTGGCCCCCCAAGACTGAGAGGAGAGAGGGCACCGGGCACCCTAGGACGTCCGGCCTCAGCGCTCGTCCAGGGCCTTGTGGTTCCGTCACCTCTCGTTCTCCGGAGTGCCGTGCTGTCCGTTAGCGCCTGGCTCTCGGTTCCCGGGGATGCTTTCCTGCAGCCTCAGGCCAGTGTAGGCGAGGACTGGTCCCAGGGCACCCGGCCCAGCTCAGGTTCCAGGCTGCCCGCAGGTCGGGGCCCCTGCTCTGGGCTGTGCCCTTGTTCTGAGGCCGGTGCCAGGTGTGCCCAGGTGTCTCCAGTGGCTGTGCTACCTGGACAGCGTGTGCTCTCTCCCGGGGGCTCTGCAGCCAGGGCGGCGTCCCCCGGGGCCACACGGGACAGGGGCCGTCACTGGGGAGGAAGCGCTCCCGAGAAGCTGCACAGGCCGCCCTGAGCCTCGCCCTGTCCCCGCTCTCTCCCCACAGGAGGACCCGCTCTCTGCACGGACCGTGCCCAGTGACCACTTTTGGACCAAAGGCCTGTGTGCTGCAGAACCCCCAGACCATCATGTGAGTGTGGGGCCCCTGCCCGGGCGCCCAGGGGGGCCGCTGTGTGTGGAGGCTCCATGTGGGTCTGCAGTGCCTCTGAGAACGTGGGGGGCATGGGCAGGGATGCCCGTTTGTCATTGGATTTGACTTGATCTTTCCGTAAGAAGTCTAGGAAGAAAAGGCCGATTTCATACTCACACGTTGTGTGGGGCAAATGTGTTTCTCCTTTTCCTAAAATGCCAGACGCTGGCTCTCTTGGAAATCTGAGTTGACTTGTTTGAGGAGATCAGGCCTCGCAGGTGCTGCTCCTCCCTTCTACTTCGGAGCAGCCTGAGGCCCGGGCACCTGCAGTGGCCACGTGGCCAGGAGACGTGTTAAAAGCTGAGCAGTTTGCCAAAACCGGTGTGGGCCAGTGGATAGAGCGTCAGCCTGCGGACTGAAAGGTCCCAGGTTCGATTCTGGTCAAGAGCATGTACCTTCATTGCGGGCGAATCCCCAGTAGGGGGCGTGCAGGAGGCAGCTGATCGATGTTTCTCTCACTGTTGTTTCTAGCTCTCTATCCTTCTCCCTTCCTCTCTGTAAAAAATCAATAAAATATATTAAATAAAAAAATTAAAAAAGCTGAGCAGCTGGGCCAGCCGAGCGGCAGCCGGTGGAGGCATCCTGTGCTCAGAGGTGGCCTGTGGATTCCGTCACGGCACGTGCCGGGTTCCAGACTCAGCCCCCAGCAGGGCGGGCAGGAGGCAGCCAGCTATTTCTCAAAAATCAACAAAAACGTTTAAAAATCATTAGAGCAGCTTTAGGTTCACAGCAAAATGGAGGGAGAGGTACATAGATTTCCCATCTGCTCCCCGCCCCCCATGCACATCCTCCTCACCACCGACCCCCCGCAGGGGTGCAGGGGTCAGCAGAGGGCCGGTACTGACACCCATCACCACCAGGTCCCGGTGGCGGCGGGTACTGGGTGCTGTGTCCTGTCGCCCAGGTGTGTAGTGACGTGTGCACTGCGACTGGCACGGGAGTGTCACTGACCCCAGATGCTGCGCCTGACTTTTAATCGGGGTTTAGCTGTGAAAGTTGAGGGTCATTGAGTTGCTCCCGCAGAGGTGTGCGTGGGCTGCACCCCGTGAACAAGTCGGCAGGAAGCCTGGTCCTGCGCTCTGTACGGCCTCTGGGCAGAGACCTCAGCGGGTGGGTGGGTGTCCGTGGGAGGCCTGGCGTCCTGCCTGGCCATGGAGGGAGAAGTCGGGGAAGGGTGAGCGGTCGGGTGAGGGCACCCACAAAGGGCACCGCTGGTCTGTCCCGGGGCAGGTCTGCCAGGGCCGTGGCTCCGGCAGCTGTCAGTGCCGGCGGGACTGAGAGCTCAGGGCCAGCGAGGTGCACGGTGGGGGCTTCAGCAGCGGAGGGTCCCAGCGGGCGCCGCCCCCCGGGCGGGACGGGGCGTTGGCCCCTCTGACTGGCCGGCGTGGCTGCCCCGGGGGCTGCGGACGCCCGTGTGCGCGCCCAGCCAGAGCTCCTCCCGCAGGCACATCCAGGACCCTGCCCGGCAGCGGTTGACGTGGAACAAGTCCCCGAAGAGCGTCCTCGTCATCAAGAAGGTCCGGGACGCCGGCCTGCTGCAGCCCTTCAAGGAGCTGTGCGCGTACCTGATGGAGGTGAGCGGCAGCCTCCTCGCCGCCGGCCCCCTCGGGTGGGGCACAGCCGGGCCTGAGTGCGGGGCGGGACGCAGGAGGCTGGCTTCACGGCGGCCGGTGGGCAGCGAGGGGGATCCGTCTCCCTGGCTGCCGAACGCTGCGGCCAGCCGGCCGGGCCTCTGCGGCTGACGCGCCCTCTGCCCCCAGGAGAACAACATGATCGTGTACGTGGAGAAGAAGGTTCTAGAAGACCCTGCCATCGTGGGGGATGACAGCTTCGGGCCCGTGAAGAAGAAGTTCTGCACCTTCCGGGAAGGTGAGCGCCGGGGCGGTGCCCGCGGGAGCGCCCGCCCGCCCGCCCTCGCGGCTGACGGCGCCTCTCGCCCGCCTCCCAGACTACGACGACATCTCCAACCAGATCGACTTCATCATCTGCCTGGGCGGGGACGGGACGCTGCTCTACGCCTCCTCGCTCTTCCAGGTGAGCCGCCTCCGCTGCAGGCCTGCGCAGGGCACCGTGCAGACAGCTGCTCTGTGGTGCCTTGAACTGGGGGAGGGACCGTGGTGGGGTGACCTCCAGGCCCTGGGGTTCAGATCCCTGGGTGGCCCCAGAGGGAAGGGTCTGCACAGGAGCCCAGGGCTGTCCCGAGCCCTGAGCCCACCTCCTGCATGTCCAGCCAGGGGTCAGAAGGTCAGGCCTGGAGCTGTGGAGAGAGCCTCAGTGGTCACTTCACACAGGCCGGCCCACCCCCTGCAGGCCTGGCCCTCGGGTGCGTGTGGTCAGCTGACACAGGGGGCTCGGGCGGGCTGGTCAGCTGGGTGACCACTTCATCGCCTTCAGGGCAGCGTGCCCCCCGTCATGGCGTTCCACCTGGGCTCGCTGGGCTTCCTGACCCCCTTCAACTTTGAGAACTTTCAGACCCAAGTGACGCAGGTGATACAGGGTGAGTCGGAATGTTCTGGAACCCACAGTCTGAGCCCGGCCTCACCTTCTCCCTTGGTTCTGGGATTTTAAAGATGTTCAGGGAAACGTAGTATTTCAAGTTTCAGAGACCCCTCTCCCCCTTATGAGTTGAGGGGGTGATAGTGTCCCCAAAACTAGACAGGCTTCCTGGCACACTTCCTCGGCACGCACCTGTGCACTGCTGGGTGCTCACACCCGCTCAGGTCTCCTCCCCTCACCAGGTATCCCCGCACCTTCCTCTCCCCCCTCCCCCCCACCCTCCAAGGTTCAGCCATTTCTATATCTGATGGGCTCAGACGTTCTCCTCACGTGGAAAAGTGGGACCAGGCTGAGGACACGGGGTGCTGAGTGGCAGTGGGTGGATTTTCCCAAAAGACAGCGTGTTGTTCTCACTTGGGGGAGGAAGGGGAGGTCCGAGAGGGTCTCTGCTTCCTGTGGGTGTGACCGCCCGGGTCCCTAGGGAACGCAGCCATCATTCTCCGGAGCCGGCTGAAGGTCAAGGTGGTGAAGGAGCTCAGAGGGAAGAAGATGGCCCTCCCTAACGGGGTCACTGAGAATGGGCTGCTGGCCTCGGGCTGGGACACGGAGGCCGGGAAGCAGGTCATGGAGTACCAGGTCTGTGGACACGTCCCTCCGCTGGTCCTCCGCCGTCTTCCTGCCTCGGGGAGGAGTGAGGGGGGGGTCACCCCTCAGGGCTTCCAGACAGCCCAGCAGCAGCACCGGTGCCTGCGGGACAGCCCCCCACCCCCCACCCCCGTGCTGCTCCGCCCCTCAGTGTGCGGTGCCTCCCGCCCCAGGTCTTAAACGAAGTGGTGATTGACAGAGGCCCCTCCTCCTACCTGTCCAACGTGGACGTCTACCTGGACGGGCACCTCATCACCACCGTGCAGGGTGACGGTACGTGGCCTCGGTCTGGCGTGGGCACCCCGGGTCCACGCGGGCGGTGGGTGTGTGGATCGTGACCCTGCGACCCTGCGGCTTTCCTCAGGCGTGATCGTCTCCACCCCGACGGGCAGCACGGCGTACGCGGTGGCGGCCGGGGCCTCCATGATCCACCCCAACGTGCCGGCCATCATGATCACGCCCATCTGCCCCCACTCGCTGTCATTCCGGCCCATCGTGGTCCCCGCGGGAGTCGAGCTCAAGGTTAGAGCCCTCGCCACCTCTCCAGCCCAGTGGTCGCCGGGGGTTTCTCCCGTGGCCCGTGCCCGGCACCCCAGCTGCGACCCGGTTCCCTCCAGAGGCCCCTTGTTCTGTGGGAAAGGGCCTCCTCCCGTCCTCGCCTCTGCCCATTGGGCTCGCACTGCCCGCGGGGGCGGGTGTGGCAGTGGAGGAGGCCAGGCCCGCCCGGAGAGATGCTCTGTCCCCATGGAGTGGGGCCTGTCCCCCGTGGGTGGGAACAGGGTGAGTGGCCCGGGTGAGGGCGACCGGTGGGGGCTGCTCTGCGTGGGGTCAGTGAGCTGGAGCAGGGGGCCTGGCCCTGGGTTCCAGCCGAGGGTGGAGGACGGTGACCTGGGCTTGGATGGACATCTGTCCTGTCCCAGGGCTGGTGTCAGCGAGACAGCACCTTCTTCAGCCAATCACATGGCCTCTCACGGGTGCTGTGGGCCTCCAAGGTGGTCTGAGGTGTCCGCTGGGCGCACACAGCGCACTCCTGTCTGCTTGCCCCCTGCAGATCATGTTGTCCCCGGAAGCAAGGAACACCGTGTGGGTGTCCTTCGACGGACGGAAGAGGCAGGAGATCCGCCATGGAGACAGGTGGGTGAGGAGTGAGGGGGTGCCCGCTGCTGCCCTCCTCCTGCCAGGATGACGTGTGGGCCTGTTTCACATTGTCACACGGGGACCCATGCCCGACAGCAGCCTGTCACCTGCAGGACTGTGTGGCCCTGTGTTCTGCTGTCCCCGGTGGGAGAGATCGAGCTGCTCTGTTCTTCATCCTTCCCCCTTGGGGTCCCCTCTAGGGACTGGGGTGGGCTAAGTGGGTCCGTGGCTTGTCCCAGGACGTACGACCGAACCCGGGGACCCCTGGCCAGGCTGAGTGAGAGCCAGGTCTGAAATGGCTCCTCGCTGATGGTGGTCCTCGCCCACCGAGGGGGTCGTGCTGGGCGGGGCGGCAGGTGCTGTCGACACCGAGGCTCACACGCAGCCTTGCGTCCCCAGCATCAGCATCACTACCTCGTGCTACCCGCTCCCCTCCATCTGCGTGCGGGACCCCGTGAGCGACTGGTTCGAGAGTCTGGCCCAGTGTCTGCACTGGAACGTGCGCAAGCGGCAGGCCCACTTCACGGACGAGGAGGGGGAGGAGGGGGAGCCGGAGGACTAGCCTCGCCCGCTGCGTGTGCTCCCGCCGCGGTCCCTGCAGCCTCGGCGCCTCGGCGTTCGTCTGTGGCCAGAGCAGGAGCCCGCGTCTGCCTCTGTCGGCCAGAGCAGCCGACTCACATCGCAAGTCTGACCCTTTGCATTTCTATGGAAGCCCAGCCAGCGACAGCCAGGCCGCCCCCAGCTGCACGGGCTCCCTGTTCTGTCCGGGAACCGGCATCAGCCTGTCCCCGGGAGCGCGTCAGACGCAGGGACCCCTTTCGGTGTGGATATAAGCGTCTCCAGCCAGTCTTCCTTCGCACACGCTCCCCTCGCCCTGCACCTCCCCGACCTCCCGGGACCCGTGTGAAGAGCACTGGGGAGGTGGTCACAGGCTGGGGGGGGTGGGCAGGTGGGTCCCGCCTCCTCCCGGCTTTGGGGTGAGGGGCCACAGTGAACGTCACCCAGGAGCCTGGTGGCGGCCAGGGCAGGTCGACCCACACATTCCTCACAGTGAGCTGGCCCACCGCGGGCAGTCTGATGCCGGAGCGCGGGTCCCCTGTGCGTGGAGGCCCGGAGGGAGGGCTCGCCCGCTGACGGCCTGACCGTGAGCGCTCTGGTGTGTGTGGGGCTCCGTCGTGGCCGCCACGCAGGTGGCTCGTTTAGATTGGGACAGGCGTGTGAGAGCGGAGGGGAGTGCTGATGCTTCATGCGGGTCTGGGGTACGAGGACACCCCATCATTCCAGCATTGCCCTTCCTCGGCCGCTGGCTGAAGTGTGTGCAAGCATGTGCACGTCAGCCATGCGTGACCCGGAGCCGGTGTGGAGTCCGTGTTTGGAGCCGAGGCTCCGTGTGCAAGTGGCCTTGGCCCCTCGCCCAGCAGAGGAGCCCGTGTGCGTAATGGCTTCTGAGTGGTTTCCATCTGCTCCTCTCGGGAGAAGGAAAGGCTCACCACCGCCCTGGGCCTCACCTCGGGGCGGTGGTGGGCAGTGTCTTCCCACTGCAGGGACGCACGCCCCATCCTGTGCTAATGAGGCGTCCACCTCAGCCGGGTCTCCGTCTCTGCCCTCTGCCTGTGGACGTGTGTGGATTGAGTGCTGTGCCCACTCTTGTCCCCGCTGAGCACCTCAGCAGCCGGACCTCAGTGGTGCTGGGCACTCGGCCTGGTGTTGAACACAGGTGGGCTCTCACTGCCACCTGCCCACCCACCTGGGGCTGGTCTGGGCTGAGGAGCCGGACCCAAACCCGGGTCACATGTAGACCGATCGCCAGCACTCCCCCCCTGAAGCAGCGTGATGTTGGGATGGTCTAGAAAGCTCTGGGTTTTTGAAGTAAATTCTTAATGTTTCATATTGTTAATATCCTGAAAATTTATTAAATGTTGAAAGCCTTATTACTATTTTCAGATCCTTTCAATAAACAGACTTCTTTAAAGAGTTGGGCTGAGCGACAACTTTATTTGGTTCTAAGGCGCTGAGAGAGGTGGGCTGGATCCTGGGGGAGATGGATGGGCTCGCTCAGCCGCCCCCAGGGCAGGGGCTGTGCTGTGGCCGCCTGTGCCACGGGGAGGAGCAGTGGGGGTGCAGAGCCTACAAACGGCCTGCTCCCAGGGGAATCGCGGGGCCTGCGTAGTCTCTGGGCCCCTTGACCCTCACCAGCTCCATCTGGCCTGTGGGGTTGGGGCCGTGGCCGGAACTGGGAGCACCTGCCTCGCTCCCCTGCTCCTTCCCCTGAGCCCTTGGCGGGTGGGTGGCAAGGCTTCGCCCGGATCAAAGCGGGCGCTACCGACGTGGACAGAGCACTGGGTCGCCCACTGCAGCTGCTGGGCGGTGTCTGCTGCCCCCTCCGGCGGCCGCTGCGGGCGGCAGGTGGACCTGCTCCGTTTGCACAGACACCACCTGCGGCCTGCGGACCGGCATCCACGCTCCGGGGACAGGGGCGCGCCCACAGGGTCCCTCTTCTCCGCCAAGGGCCTGGGGACCCCACCAAGGGGTGGGCCGCGGGGCTCCCGCTGGGACAGCACCCTCCTGCGGGCGCAGCGGGCAAACACGTTTGCGGCCTCCGGTTGGGGCTCAGGCCCCGGACACCCTGGGCGCCCCCGCCTGCGCACCGGCTCCTCCCCGGCGCCAGCGTCGCCGCTCGCACGGCGGGGCCGGGTTTACGGGAAACGAGGGTGAACACGGTCGCTGCGATGCCGGCAGCCGGTCTGCAGCCGCCGCCCCACCCCGTTCTTTGCTCCTGTCACTTCCCCTTTAAGCTTTCCGGCCGCGGTGACCTGGGCAACGGGAACAACTGCGGGGAGGGGAGCCGCGGGAAGGGGGAGCCGCGCCGCCCTGGGCCGGGCTGGCCGCCCGCCGGAGCCGAGACTCAACGCCCCTCGGGCGGGCGGTCTCCTGGGGGGGACCCCGCCGGGGCCCGGGGGCAGCGCCCCGGGCTGTGCCATCCGGCGGCTCGGGGGGCGGCCCCTCCCCTGGGCCGGTGGTACAGTCCGGTCCGGGCAGGGACCCGCCCCTGTCGTCGGCTTCCGGTGCGTCACTTCCGGTCGGGAAGAGCCCTCCGGGGGCGGCCGCAGCGGACCCGCCCCCCAGGCCCCGCCCCGCCGCCCTCCTTCCTGAGGAAACCGCCGCCCGGGGTCCGCTCGGGCCGGGTCGCCTCCGGGCCTCCGAGGCGCTCCCCTCGTCCGCTCGCCCCCGCGTCCCGGCTCCCCGC
>PVJN01058781.1:0-12056 GCA_004026805.1 Lasiurus borealis | reverse complement strand
CGCAAGGCATGTTACCATTAGTTTCCTCATCTCCAAGCTCCCACGATCATCCTTTTACCTCTATAACTTGTTACCTAACCCCATTTCTTTTAGGAGTTACTTTTTCTACCTCTGTGATTTACCAAATAAATGTTCTCTTAAAATTTGGGTCTTGGCTCTGAATTCTTTCCTAGCCAGAACTCAAGTACCAAGGTTTGCTGAACTCAGGTCTGGTGTGATTCCACCGGTGTAACATGGATGCCGTTCCCACTGCCTACAACAATGTTAGGACCAGAGGTAGAAGACAAGACAAGAGAAGCAAGAACTAAAGTCTAGTAAATAGAAAAGATATAAATGAGGAGAAAAAAGGATGTAGTCAAACAATCTTAAATCACTTGCTTTTCACCCACTCAGAGCTCATGAGTTTTCACCCAGAACAATGCTCTTCCCTACCCCTTCCAGGGTGCTAGCTAGCTTTAAAATATCAGGAGTTAAAAAGCTCAATTTAGCCCTAGCTGGTTTTTCTCAGTGGATAGAGCATGTACCAGTTGCCGCTTGATCCCCAACCCAGGTCAGGGCACATGCGGGAGGCAACCAATCAATGTGTCTCTCTCACATTGATGTTTCTGTCTCTCCCATACCTTTCCATTCTCTTTAAAAACCAATAGAAAAAGATCTTCAATGAGGATTAACAAAACAAAAAGAGAAGAAAAAAAAAAGAAAAGTTCAATTTAATTTCCAGCTTTTCAAATGCCATCAAGTTCTCTTCTTCAAAGACTAAATGATAGAAGATTTGATGAATCTCTTGTGTATCACAGTCAAATGCAAAAAAAAAAAAAAATGGAAACCAAACCTCCAAACCTGGAGAGAATTTTTATAAGAGCTCATTTGAGCAAAACTGATCATCAATTATAAAATTGCTAGTTATAAAAACTGTCACAATAGAATATTATGCAGCTGTAAAAAATATGGATCTCTTACCCTTTGAGATAGCATGGCAGGACCTCGAGAATATTTATGCTAAGCAAAGTAAGCCACTCAGAGAAAGACAAGAATCACATGATCTCACTTATATGTGGAATGTAATGAAAAAATAAACTGATGAACAAAAGAAATCCAGAGACATGGTAACATGGAATAGACTGATGAATCTCAGAGGAAACGGGGTTGGGGGAGCAGGATGAGATTAACCAAAGACCTTTTATATACGTATATGCATAACTCATGGACACAGATAATAATTCGGTAGGCCTAGAAGGGTGGGGCAGAGTGGAAAGGGTCAATAGGGGGGAAAGGGGACACCTGTAATACTTTCAACAATAAAGATACATTTTAAAAAAAAGTCACAGGGAGGTAAAGTATAGCATAGTTAATATAATCAATAACATTGAAATAACTATGTGTGGTGTCAGATAGGTATTATGTGAGTGTCCCCCCCACATCCTACATAGTTCAGGGTTCAGGTATAGGGTTCAGGCTCTGGAGGAGGCCACATGCAAATGAAAGAGACTAGAAAATATTAATTTGGAAATATTGGGGGCCAGGTGGGAGAGCAACTCAAGGGGAAGGGCTCCACTCCACTCTGGCCTTGCTATCCCTTTTATTAAGACTGTGATACACAAAGGATTCATCAAATCTTCTATCATTTAGTCTCCGAGGAAAAGAACTTGATGGCATTTGAAGAGCTGGAAATTAAATTGAACTTTTCTTTCTTTTTTTTCTCTTTTCTTTTTGTTTTGTTAATTCTTACTGAGGATCTTTTTCTATTGGTTTTTAGAGAGAGTGGAAAGGTATGAGAGAGAAAGATAGAAACATCAATGTGGGAGAGACACATCAATTGGTTGCCTCCCGCATGTGCCCTGACCAGGGTTGGGGATCAAGCAGCAACTGGTACATGCTCTATCCACTGAGAAAAACCAGCTATAAAAAGTAAAGCAAACTTAGTAAATGTTTACATCTGATTCACAAGGTACAAAAGCGGTTCCACCTTCAGCCTAATTAAAAATGCAGGCGGCTATGGGCTTTTTGTCATTTTAACTTTCTACTGTTAGATTTTAAGAAACATTTTGCCCTCCTTAGAGGCCAAAACCTTTATAACATTTATAACTAAAATATAGTTATTAATTTTTATTTGATAAAGCTTTCCATGCAATTCAGTTAAATTCAAAATATTTCTTTTAAGAAGAGAGAATAACATCTTGAATTACTCCAGGCCTTGGGACTCTACAAGAATCATCTCTTTGTTAAAGCCTTGAAATTTTAACATGGAAAAAAAGCATCAAACAAATATATATATATAGTGGTACCTTGAGATACGAGTTTAATTCATTCCGTAACCTTGAGGTGTGGGAAACTATGAGACAATGGAGTCTTGGTAAACTGGTGGGGTCGTGTGCAGCCTGCTGATCCGCGCGATTACTGGTATCTCAACTGTTGCTCGTATTTCAAAGCAAAAATCGCTCGCTCGATGGCTCGTAACTCAAAAATCTCGTATATTAGGGCACTCGTATCTCGAGGTACCACTGTATATGATTTAAAGATTATATTACTTCCCATAATTATCCTAAGATATCAATTAAATTTAAACTGGTTTTTGCATTAAAAAAAAAAACAGTTGGGATTAATTCTGTGGTTAGGATTACCGAATTAATCTTCCTATTTAATTAGGCCAATAAGTAATGTATTTTGAATTCCTAATTACTAGGAAAACACATTTTAAATTTCTATACTTTAGGCATTTAATTACCACAACTATATTTTCTCCCAATTTAATTTGAACTTTAAACTTTTAGAGCTAGCAAGTCAAATATTTAGCAGTTTTTGATTAATAACACTTACATTTTTAAGAATAAATTTCAAAAATGTAATAACTTTAAATCAACCATGGTTTTTCTCTGCCTGGGGAAGTTGAGTAGCAAGCTTATAGGTACTGTATTCAAAGGCAAAATTGTCCCTAAAGAATGGCTATGACAGGAAGCTGGTTTACCTATATGCTGGGGGAAGGGTGACCACCCCTTCCTCCATTTACAAAGGGCATAGCCAGTCTTTATCTGGGCTACTTGATCTTTATAGTATATTTTTCAACAACTTTTAAGATTAAATCTAATTCTACTTATTTTAAAGCATTTACTTTGGATAAATTCTTTTGTAACACAATTCACTGATTTTCTTGAAGGCCTTTCATTAGCATTTTAAAAACTACTCTTTATTATGGAAATGCAAATCCTGTTGCTGAAACTAGCTTGTATTTCTTTCTTTTTGGTCAAATCAGCCATTTTTCTCAGGAAAAAAAAAAAACAGTCTTGGCTTTTTCATTTCTGTAGTTTTTGTAGAAAGATTCTAGCTTAAAACCCTATCTAATATGTCCAAAAATTGGACAGTTGTTTCAAGCCAGGCTTCTCTCCTCACAAGTACAGAAATCCCAAACACATTTCTAAATTTTTTAAGGCAAGAAGGCTTTTTTATAGAGAGAAGGAGATTTTAAACTAGCATTTTGGGAAAGTGGCCTTCCATATTGGATTGTCACAGGTCTCTCTTTCCCCACAATCTGCTTGCTCTGGGAGAAGTTTTCAATAATAGATCTGGCTACATATCTTTTCATGTTTAATAGATAAAGACAGATCTTAAATTTTTTCTTTCTTTTTCACTTTCCAAAGTAATTACTAGCACCCAATTTGGCCAAATTTTGCATTTCCTTGTGAGTTCTTCTATAATTTTTTAATAAAAATTTAAGTAATTTCTTTGTGGGAGAGCAGATAGCCCTGCCCTCTCCTGCCACCTTAGAATTTCTCCACACCAGAGGTGGTTTGGGCAGTGGAGTTTCATTTCTTATTACAGATTTTAGATTCCAAATACAAATTAAGATTTTAATTTGAATAAGAAACCACATTCCTTAAGCATGCAAACCAAAAGTCTATAATAAAGTTTACTTTATAACCTAATTCTGCCCCATTAGCCTGGCTGAAAAAGTCGTTCCCATCCTACTTACAGATCACGGCATCTGCAACTGATTGTGGGCTTTCCATGCGGTGAATTTCCCTCACCTATATGGTGATCTTTTCAGTGTAATCTTCCTTTCTTTGCTCTAGGAAAAAATATCACCTCTTCCAGAGGTCCCTGTTTGGGCACCAGTTATAAGTGCCCCACGTTGAGCTGTCAGTTGAGAGTGCCCCACGTTGGGCTGCTAGTTGTGAGTATTCCTGCACCCCCCACACACACACGTCTCACACGGTTCAGGGTGCAGGTTCAGGGTTTGGTCTCTGGAGGAGGCCACATGAAAATGAAAGAGACTAGAAAATATTAATTTGGAAATATTGGGGGCCAGGAGGAAGCCCAATTCAAGGGGAAACACTCCACTCCACTCTGGCCTTACTATCCTTTTTATTATTAAGACTATGGGATACACCCATAGCCTTTAAGCAGGCAATTCCAATAATAGCCAATCAGCAAGAATTTATATAAAACTAAAAGGTGGAAGGTTGCTTTAGCTATCATTGTCTCAACTAAACAGTGGGGTTGACTCTGACCTTTCAGAGCCTTCAAGGTTAACCAGCCTTCTGAGTTCCTTGTCCATATCTCTCTGCTAGTGAGGCAATGGGAGGCTTCCAACAGTAATAAATTTATCAGGGTTATCACTTCATAAGGTATAGAAATGTCTAATCCTATGTGTACACCTGAAACTAATATAATATTGTGCATAAGCTGTCATTGAAAAAATAAAATATCATTTAAAAAATAATGCTCTATTATATACTTGAAATTTGCATTGAGTAAATAAGTATCCTCACCACACAAAAAGAAAAATGACAACTACATGAGGTTATAAGTGTATTAATTTGATTATGGTAATAATTTCACAATGTATATACACTGATGGGCCAGATTTTATAACCACCCCATCAGCACTTGGGTAGGCCAACTTTTGCCTTCAATACTATGGTGATTATTCTTGGCATTGACTCCACGAGATATTGAAAGGTGATGCAAGGAATCTGATACCGTGCATGATGAATAGCACTGTCCACTTCTATGAGATTTGATGGTTGTAGAACCAGCTGCCTGATGGCTCTTTTAACTTTGCCCCACAAACATTCAATTGGATTAATATCTGGTGATTGTGGGGGCCACCTAAGCAAGGTAAAATCTCCCTCATGTTCTTGAAACCATTCCTGTACAATATGAGCACCATGGCATGGCACATTGTCTTGTTGGAAGAAGCCATCTCCATTGGGATATGCCATCAACATGATAGGATGAACTTGACCAGCAGCAAAACTTAGATATGTTGTGCTATTCAGATGTTGTTCCACATGAATTAAAGGGACAAATAATGCCAGGAAAACATGCCCCAAACCATAACACTGCCCCACCAGCTTGAAGGGTTGTACTCATGCATGTGGGGTGCATGTTTTCATGCTGTTTCTGCAAAATTCTCACTCTGCCATCTGCATGATGGAACTGGAAACATGATTCATTGGACCACATGACTTTGTTCCAATGCCTGACTGTCCAATCCTTGTGTTTCTGTGTGAATTGGAGACATTTTTGTCTTAGTAACTGCAGACAGTAAAGGTGTTCAAAGAGGCCTTTGGCTTCCATATTCTATATGATGCAGTATACGGCTAATTTGCCTATAAACGTCAGGTGGTCATAATAATCTGGCCACTCAGTATATATTTCAAATCATCATAGTGTACAGTTTAAATATGTAAAATTTTATTTGTCATTTATATCTTAATATAGCTGGGAGGGAAGAAAAAAGCAATGATTAGTTTGCAAAAGGGCAATGATACTAGGAATTAACTGCATTTATCCTAAATAAAACTACAGTTAAATTTAATTTATTACTCAATTTATTGTAAGAATGCCAAACTGTCTATATTAATAAAAGGTTAATATGCTCATTAGACTGGGAGATCTTCCAGACATCCTTCCAGACAAAGCCCTGTGGCGGGGCTGAGACAGAGGCACTTAGGGGTGATCAGGCCAGGAGGGGAGGGCAGTTAGGGGTGAGCAAGCCAGCAGGGTGGGGGCAGTTGGGATCTATCAGGCTGGCAGAGGGAGGAGTTGGTGGTGAGAAGGCTGGCAAAGTGGTTAGAGGAGATCAGGCAGGCAAGTGGTTAGGAGCCATTGGTCCTTGATTGCAAAAAGAATATCCAACTGCTGGTTTAGGCCTAATCACTGTGGCCTGATCATTGCAGATCAGAGAGGGTGCAGAGCGAGCTGAGAGACACCCCGACCATCATGCACAAATTTTGTACACCAGGCCACTAGTAGAGAATATAAAGTTGTTTGGCAATTTACATAAGAAATTTCTTAATTTGTCTACTTGCTCAGGCTGATAAAGCTATTTTTAAATTTTAATAACTTGGTCTATTTTGTAAAATTCATAATTTCAAGAGAATGCCAGAAAGCACTATGTTAGAGCTCAAAATAATCTAAGAAAATTTCTTCCTTAGAATGTTTATCTAATAGCAAGTAACTTACATGATGTTTACAAAACCTTAAATAACCTTCTTTTTAAAAACTTTTAAATTCTTCTTCCAAATTATGTTTTAGTTTTATATAGATATACAATCTAAATTCTTTATAAATAAAGAATAAAACAGTAATATTTTCTTCATAAAATAAAAAGGTCTATAATAATAAAAGTGGATTGTTAGGCTTAAACAAAACATTTGCTGGTCTTAATAGCAGTTTTTTATGAAACAAAATATATTCTGGAATAAGCTAAACCTTGTATGCTATCAAAGAGAGTAAAGAAAGATAATAACACACATTTAACAACAAAGCCTACAAAAATAACATCTAAGGGTCAATGCAACAGCTACCTTTGGGAATATAAACTCTGTTTCCCCACAAAACATAAACTTTCTGATGAGATACTAGCCTATAAAGTTTAGATTCTTCCAGAAGCTCTCTGGTGAGTCATCTATTACTCATCTCCTTGAACCAGTAGGCTACAGATAATCACCCTGAAAAGGTGCTTGAGGTTGGTCCCGTAATGATCAAACTTCCTGGGTCAGTTGCACCTAATCTATATACTTGTGGCAAATGTCTCAGGACAGAAGCCAGGAGCAAAACTGCAGAGCTGGATGCAAGGAAAAGAAAACTTTCATAGGTGCATCCTGAACAAAACAACTCTTAAAGAGGTGTGCAATCACCACAGATTATTAGGACATGGCCATAGAGATGGTCAGGATTCCAGTTAACAGCTAGGATTTAATAATTCATATGTAATCTGAAGGTGATGCCTAACCTATGTGGCTCAATTGAACATTGGCCCATGTATCAAGAGGGTGCAGGTTGGATACCTGATTGGGGCACATGCCCAGGCTGTAGGCTAGATCTCCAAAAGGAAGCATGCAGGAGGCAGCTGATTAATGTTTCTCTTTTATGGATGTTTCTATCTCTGCCTCTCCCTTCTTCTCTCTAAAAGTCAATAAAAACATTTTTTTTTAATCTGTCAAATTGTGTTGCAATTGCTGCCCCAGAGCTAAATGCTGTTCTGTGGCCAAGGACAGTTTCAATAACATAAAGTAAAGGAGCATCGGTGCTAAGTGGTCTGAATTTTCAGAATGTAGCAATGGTCAGGATCCCCTGCTCCTGGGCAGTAGAGAAGGCATCCTTGTCAGGCCAACAGTTGCCTGCCATAGAGCAAAAGCTCCTTGGGAAACCACATGGAAACCACAAAATATTCAGATACAATAATTAAAAGATTTCTCAAAGAATTATAAATGCATTATGTCTGTTAACAAACTGCATAATTACTTATCCTCTAAGTTCATTCAACTTATGGATATAATTATTTAATGTTTTATTGATTATTAGATAGAGAGGAAGAGATAGAGAAACATTGATGTGAGTGAGAAACATTGATTGGTTGCCTTCTACACAACCCCCTACTGGATATAGAGCCCACAAACTAGGCACTCACCTCGACTGGGAATTGAACCAGCAACCTTTAGGTGCATGGGGCAACACCCAACCAACTGAGTCACACTGGTCAGGGCTGGATATAATAATTTTTAGAGGTAAAATTTAGTACGTATCTGTTGCGATGGAAATTCATAACAGCATCATTACCTAAGCCAAACTCTTTCATGTTGATGTATTAATTCTATGTGAGTTTTGACAGAAGTATTTGAATTATTAAAGTAGTATGAAATAAGTACTAGTATTGAAACACATTTTGCTTAGAACCAGTTTTTGCCCTAGCAAAGACAGGTTCCCCTCTTTTCATTCTCCAACAAAGACTCGGGCTCAGGGAGGTTAAATAGATTGCTCAAATCATGCAACTAGTTAATAGCAAAGTCAAGCCTCCTGACTCCTAATCTGGAACTCTCTACATACTACTATGGACAAAACCTTTGTAAGCTAGGAAGCTCTGAAGAATACCATACACTATCAAAACCCATGCCCAGGAAAAATTCAGGTTCTTAGAGGTTCCAATTAAATTCTGTATTTAACACTATGACTGACTCACTATACTTTGGAGGAGGAAAGACAGAGCCCCAGAACAAACATCTATATTCCTTTTAAAGTTATACATATGTAAAATATTGAAACTTGCCAAGATTCTTTTTGGCTTCATTCACATGCAAAAAATATCCATTGCTCAGACCAGTAGGAATGAGGATATGAACTCTACATAAGAGAGAACAGAAATTCTTTTTTAAAAAATTAAATTTATTTATTTTTATTGATTAAGGTATTACATAAGTGTCCTTATCCTCCCATTGTCCTCCTACCCCAAACTGATGCCCTTACCCTCTGGTGTCTGTGTCCATTAGCTAGGCCTATATGCATGCATACAAATCCTTTAATTTATTTCCTCCTCCTTATCCTCACCCTCCCCTCCCTTCCCTCTGAGGTTTGATGGTCTGATCCATGCTTCTCTGTCTCTGGATCTGTTTTTTGTTCATCAGTTTATGTTATTCATTATGAGTAAGATCATGTGATATTTATCTTTCTCTGACTGGCGTATTTCACTTAACTTATACTCTCCAGTTCCATCCATGCTTTTGCAAATGTAAGAATTCCCTCTTTTTTATAACAGCGTAGTATTCCATTGTGTAGATGTACCACCATTTTTTAATCCACTCATCTGCTGATGGATTCTTAGGTTGTTTCCAAATCTTAGCTATGGTAAATTGTGCTGTTATTAACATAGGGGTGCATATATACTTCTGATTGATGTTTCTAGTTTCTTGGAATATATTCCTAGAAGTGGGATCACTGGGTCAAAAGGAAATTTCATTTTTAGCTTTTTGAGGAAACTCCATACTGTTCTCCACAGTGGCTGCACCAAGACTGCATTCCCACCAATAGTGCATGGGGGTTCCTTTTTCTCTGCATCCTCTCCAGCACTTGTCATTTGTTGATTTGTTAATGATAGCCATTATAACAGGTGTGAGATGGTACCGCATTGTCATTGTGATTTGCATTTCTTTGATGATTAGAGAATGAATGAAATGAATGAAACTCTACCTGCAGGTCACATCAGCACTTATACAGTTAACATCTCTTCTCACTTTGTATATTTACATGACCACTTTCTCCACTTCCTACCAAAAAATTTCCAAGACTTATTTCCAGGCTGTTTATTTTAAATTACATAAATTTACATAAACAAGGATTAATCAATCTCAGTTGTTTAAAAATGGTTCACAGATTTTGTTTCCCCTTAAATTAAAATGCCCCGTGCCTGTTGATGTGAGAACACAGAAAGGTCACCAGCTTTCTTCCTTTGCCTCTGAAAATAAACAAGACACTTGGGAAATTTGGGGCTAAGTAATTGATAGAAAAGGTATTTATGTATTATGCCTAAAGTTATAAATATTAAGAATCCTTCCTACGTTCCATAATTTTCCCTTAAATTAATATATAGCTCTAGAACGCCATATAAAATGCTGCTAAGAATAGGTATATTTTGGTTCAGGCTCTGTGTTTTGACACATGAGAAGCTGAGGTTGCCAGAGCTAATGACATGAGCCTACCCAGGGGTTAACCATCTATAGGTTAACAAGGGGCTTCATGAGAGACTTTACATTGTTCAATGTCAACATATTAGCAAGAAGAAAAACACCCATGGAATAATTATTAGCAAGAAGAAAGCCATATTATTTTCCTGCAGTGTAATGTACATTCTGCAGAGTTGCAATAAGGACTGAGCAAGACATATGCTGTGCCGTATACTTTCACTTACACACAATCTGACCCAAAGTAGATGACCTATAAATACTTGTTGAACCTATGTGAGGAGTAGGGAGCATAAAAAAAAACAGGAGAGGGAAGATGAAAGTTTGACTATTATTTAAGCATGAGCTGCACTGGAGACATTCTAGATAAATAGAACAATCTATTGTGGCAACTAGAATCAGTTCTCTTGGTTCTTATGACGTATACTAAAACCTTTCTTTGCAAATTCTCATTTGTAAATACTCCAGTTTTTCAAGCTATTCAGATATGAACTTATCTGTTAATTTAATAATCTATATAAACAAATAGAACAAAACTTAAAGCCAAATTTGACAAAACTTTTTAAAAATAAAAGCCAATATAATGTAGCAACAAAATCCCATAAGCAACATATGAAAATCAGTCTTAACAGTGCTAAATCCAAAGTCAAGAGACAAAATTAGGCCTACCATTAATTAATTGTGTGACTGCAAATATATTACTCAAGAGCAAGCTAGACCTCATTTTCAACATATATATAGTAAGCACATGGAACGTCTGATTATAATACTTCAAGATTATTTAGAAAAAATAGTTGAACTTAATAGATTTACAAATATTTTGTGTGTGTATCATGGTTTATATTCAGAGTAGGCAGCATGACTTATATCCATGCATGTAAGCATAACTAATGGACACAAGACACTGGGTGGCGGGGGTTAGAGTGAGAGCATGTGCCAGGGAGTAGGGAAGGCTGGGAGAAGGTCAATGGGGAAAATAAATTTTAAAAAATAAATAAAAGAGAGAATAAAATAAAAAAATAATAAAAGAATGGATAGAGTAGGCAGCATGGTACAGAAAACATAATGCAAAGTTTTGCACCCGAACAGACTTCATACTGACTTCTTAGCTTCAGTATAATCTGTCTCCTTGAGTCTGACCACTTTTGCATTAATCTAATACCCATTTTATAAGGTTGTTATAAAATTTAAAACAAATGTATTTTTAAGATATCTCACCAATAACTCTCATTTATTTGACAATTCATGTACAATATTATTCATTTCTTGTGGGCATGTAAAATGCAGTTTCTTATAAACTAAACATACTCTTACTGTATAATCCAGTAGTATCACTCTTCGGTATTTTCCCAGAGTTAAAAATTATGTCCAGCCAAAAACCTGCACATGAATGTTTATAACAGTTTTATTCTTCATTGCTAAAATTTGGAAGCAACCATGATGTCCTTCAGTTGATGAATGGGTACATGAATTGCAAGTCATCCAGACATGGGATAATATTCAATTCTAAAAAGAAATCAGCTATCAAGCCATGTGAAGACATGGAAAAAACTTATATGTTACTAAGTGAAAGAAGCCAATCTGAAAAGGCTACATACTATATGATTCCAACTATGTGACATCCTGGAAAAGCAAAACTATGGAGAAGTAGAAAGATCAGTGGATGCTAAGAGGAGAGGGGATGGAGGGGTGAGTGGGGGGAGCACAGAGGATCTTTAAAGCAGTGAAACTACTCTGTATATCACTATAATGGTGGACACAAGTCCTATACATTTGTTCAAAGCCATAGGATGCCGAAGACCAAGACTTTGGACTTTAAATGATACTTATTTGTCAGTGTAGGCTCATCAATTATAACAAATGTACCAACTGATACAGGATATTGATAGTGAGGGAGAGTGGGCATGTATAGAGGTAGCAGGTATAGGGAACTCTGTACTTTCTCCTCAATTTTTCTATGAACCTAAAACTGCCATAAAAAAGTCTATTTTTTTTTTAAATCACACCAAAAGATATTTAAGATGCAGAGGCAAAGAAGCAATGAACAAACTGTCCTGCTACAGGGGAAAGGCAGGGAAAGTTGGGGAGGAGGGGCCT
>PVJN01058780.1:0-12056 GCA_004026805.1 Lasiurus borealis | reverse complement strand
GAATTAATGTAAGTCCTCTCACTCTGTTCCAAAAAAATATCAAAAAGGAGGAACACTAATTTTACAAAGTCAGCATTATCCTGATACCAAAGGCAAAAAAAGACACTATCAGTAAAGAAAATTATAGGCCAATATCCCTGATGAATATACATGTAAAAATTCTCAATAAAATCTCAGCAAACCAATTGCTGTAGAGTCTGTAGAGCAGCTAGAACCCCCATTTATTGCTCATGGGATTGCAAAATGGAATACCCACTTTGGAATATAGTTTGGCAGATATTTAAAAAGCTAAATATAGTTTAACCATATAATCCAGCATTTGAACTCCTAAGTATTTACGCAAATGAGTTGAAAACTTAGGTCCACACAAAACACGGATATAGATGTTTATAGCAGCTGTATTCAAAATGGACACAATTGGAATCAATGAAGATACCCTTCAATAGATGGAATATTATTCAGTGATAAAAAGAAATGGGCTATCAAACCAGGCAAAGACCTGGAGGAAAGTTAAATGCGTATTACTAAGTTAAAGGTGCCAGTCTGAATATGATTCCAACTGTATTACATTCTGGGAAATGCAAAACTATAGGGACAGTAAAAAGGTGAGTGATTGACAGAGGTTGGGATGTAGTGGGATGTAGTGGGATGAATAAGGGAATCACAGGGAATTTTTAGGGCAGTGAATATATTCTGTATGATATCCTAATGGTGAATATGTGACATTATGAATTGGGCAAAGCCCTTATAACTATACAACACAAACAATGAACCCTAATGTAAAATGTGGACTTTAATTAATAATAATATATAAATATTGGCTTATCTTGCATTATAACAATGTAACAAATGTACCATAACAATGGAATATGCTCATAACAGGGAAAATTATGGGGAATGGAAATACTGTACTTTCTGTTCAATTTTTATGTAAACCTAAAACTACTCTATAAAATATTTTAATAAAAACTAAACAAAAACTAAATAAAAACTAAACAAAAATATCTTAGCAAACCAAATTCAGCAGCTCATGGCTGGTAAGCACAGTGGCAGTGGGGGGAGCCTCTCTCATCTCCATGGCAATGCTAAGGATGTCTGACTGACAGATTAGTGGATGAACGAAAGGCAAAGTATAGTATACAGTCACACATCACTTAACAAAGAGGATATAGTCTGAGAAATGAGTAGTTGGGTGATTTTGTTGTACAAACATGATAGAGTGCACTGACACAAACCTAGATGTTTTAGTCCACTACACACCTAGGCTATGTAATATAGCCTATTGCTCCTACATTACATAAAATCTGGTATAGCATGCTACTGTACTAAATACTATAGTCAACCATAACAGAATAGTATTTGTGTATCTAAACAGATCTAAATGTAGAAAAAGTACACTAAAAATATGGTATCCTATCTAATAAAAGAGTAATATGCAAATTGACCATCACACCAAGACACAAGATGGCCACCCCCATGTGGTCAAAGATGGCTGCCCCCATATGGACACAAGATGGCCACCACAAGAATGGCCTGCAGGGGAGAGCAATTGTAGGAAGTTGGGGGTGACCAGGCCAGCAGAGTAGGGCGATTGGGGGAGACCAGGCCTCCAGAGGAAGGCAGTTGGCGGGGACCAGGCCTGCAAGGGAGGGTAGTTGGTGGGGAAGACCAGGCCTGCAGAAGAGGGCAGATGCGGGAGCCAGGCCTGCAGGAGAGAGAAGTTGGGGGATACCAGGCCTGCAGGGGAGGGCTATTGGGAGGGGGGGAGATCAGGCCAGCAGAGTAGGGCAGTTGGGAGGGACCAGGCCTACAGAGGCGGGCAGCTAGGAGCCAGCAATCCTGGATTTTGAGAGGGATGTCTGACATCCCTCAAGGGGTCCCAGATTGGAGAGGGTGCAGGCTGGGCCAAGGGATACCACCCCCTCCCGCCCTTGCACAAATTTTGTGCACTGGTCTCTAGTAAAAAATAAAAATGTATGGAGTTTTCAGGAATGGAAGTTGCTCTGGGTGAGTCAGTGAGTGAAAAGTGAAGGTCTGAGACATTGCTGTGCATTAATGTAGACTTTATAAACATGGCCCCAAAAGCCCTCCTCCTGCTTCTTTCTAATAGAGTCAGAAATAGAACATCAAAGCTGTCAATGCTGCTCCATGATCAGGGATGTAGGCTGGACAGATTGGAAACTGGCTGGGTTTAAAGCACAGATCACCACAATAATGACTATCAGGAGGGACTGAAAGGTGGCCTGAGATCAATAGGAATAAGAAATCAAGACAAAGAGATAAAGGAACATAGGGAATTGTCATGGCAATGTGGTTTTGGCTACTGCATGTAGGAGCAGTGGTCAGATTAAGAGACTTTGTAGTATCAATAAAAAAAAAAAAGAAAGAAAAAGGGGGTCTTTACCATGGAGAGGGCATAAAACCAAGGACTCAATATTTTGAACTTGGAAATTTGTTTTTGTTACCATTGACCCTACCTGGCAAAAAGAATGCTCTCTGGTATTGAACTGACAGAAGAAATTAAATTTATATTTGCTTCATAACATTACAACCTGAAAATAGTTCCAAAGTACAGGAACACTACCACTAAAAAAAGCTTTACTAACATGGCAGTGGTACTCAATATTGGCATACCTCAGACCATTGCAATTAAGTCAGTTGTAATCTTTCTCCAGTGGAGGGCCTTGCCTTCAATTTGAAAAAAAACACACTCAGCTTCATCATAATCTTAAGAGACCATAACAAATTGAATGGCCAGATTATTATGCTCTTTGAATGCACAATAATCTGGCCACTCAGTATACATCTTACATAATAAAAGGCTAATAATATGCAAATTGTTCCCTCGAGCAGGAGTTCAACCAGCAGGCAGGCTGGCTAACCGCCTATGTCCCCTCCCTCTGGCCAGGCTGGACGGACACCACCCATGCACGAATTCATGCACCGAAACTCTAATATACATACATATACACTGAGAGTGGCCAGATTATTTTGTGTTCAGATATCATAATAATCTTGCCACTCAGTGTCATTTATTGAAACATTGTTATGCAGCACAAGACAATATTATTCAGCCTTGAAAAGGAAGAAAATTCTGACATAAACCCTACAACATGGACGAATCTTGATAACACTATGCTAAGTGAAATAAGCCAATCACAAAAAGACAAATATTGTACAAGTTCATTTATATGAAGTACCCAGAGTACTAATCAAAGTCATAAAAAGAGAAAGTAGAATGACAACTGTCAGAGGCAAGGGGAAGAAGACAATGGGGAGTTATTGTTTACAGATTTTTAGTTTTGCAAGATGAAAGGTTTTGGAGATTGGGTGCACAATAGTGTAAATGCACTTAACACTACTGAATTGTACATTTAAAAAATGGTTAAGCCCAGATGGTATAGCTCAGTTGTTGAATGAGAAGGTCAGGGTTTGATTCCCATCAGGACACATGCCTGGGTTGCAAGCTTGATCCTCAGTAGGGGGCATGCAGGAGGCAGCTGATCAATGATTCTCTCTCATCATTGATGTTTCTATCCCACTCTCTCTCCCCCCTTCCTTTCTGAAATCAATAAAAAATACATTTTTTAAAAATGGTTAAGATAATAAATTTTATGTTATACTAAAGGTCCGATGCATGAAATTCATGCATGGGGGAAGAAGAGAGGGGTGGTCCCTCAGTCTGGCCTACAACCTCTGTAATCTGGGACCCCGCAGGGGATGTCTGATTGCCTCTCGCCATCTGGGGACTGGCTCCTAACCACTTGCCTGCCTGCCTGATCATCACTAACCACCTTTTACTGGCTGCCTGATCACTCCTAACTATTCCCCTACCAGCCCGATCACCCCTAACCACCTCTGCCTCACCCCACACCCAAGACCCAGCCTTCCCTCCCTCTGGCCAGCTGTAGGGGACCATGGGCGGGTGGCTTCACCCAGGCTGCAGCCACAGGTGCTGGCACATGGGGTCATGGGCTAGACAGCTTGTCCCAGCTCCTGTGTTGAGTGTCAATAGTGTTAAGTACATTCACACTGTTGTGCTCTCTCCTGGACCACAGCTGCAGGAGCTGGTGCCCAGGACTGCAGGGCAGGTAGCTGGTCCCTCTCCCGGGCCACAGGTACAAACACAGCTGCTGGCATCCAGGACCACAGAGTGGATGGCTTGTCCCTCTCTATAGCCTCAGCCACTAGCGCCTGGGACCGTGAGACATGTGGCTTGTCCCTCTCCCAGGCCGTAGCCTGGCTGGTCCCCATTCCTCTCTCACAAGCACATTTGTGTCTGGCTGGTCCCCCTTCCTCTCTCCCCAGTGTTGAGTATCTAAGCCATAATGACATGATGAACATTTGCATATTATTAGTGGCCCGGTGCACATTCCTGCATGGGTGGAGGGAGGGAGAGGGCGTCACTCAGTCTGGCCTGCACCTTCTCCAATCTAGGACCCCTCAAAGGATGTTCTACTGCCAGTTTACAGGGATCAGGCCTAAACTGGCAATCCAGGACTGCTGGCTCCTAACCACTCACCTTTCTACCTGCCTGCCTGATTGCCCCTAACAACTCTGCCTGCCAGGCTGCTTAGCCCCTGCTGCCCTCCTACTGGCCAGCTCACTCCAAACAGCCCTCCACTGTCCTGATCATCTCCAACTGACCCCCGCTAATGGCCTGCTTGCCCCCAAATGGCCCCCTGCTGGTCTGCTTATCCCCAATGGCCCTGCCCACTACCAGCCTGATCACCCACAACTGCCATCCCATTCTGGCCCGATCACCCACTACTGCCCTCCCCTCTTGGCCTCTAACTGCCTCTACCTCGGCCCTGCCAGCATGGCTTTGTCCAGAAGAATGTACAGAAGGTCTCCTGGAAGGTTTTTCAGTCTAATTGACATATTACCTTTCTATTAGTATAAATAGAGGTCTGGAGCAGCGGTGGGGGCCAGCTGGTTTGCCCTGAAGGATGTCCCGGATTAGGGTGGGGAACCCCGCTGGGATGCCTGGCCAGCCTAGGTAAGGGGCTGATGGATGTCTGCAGATTGGCCAAGCCCCCCGGTGGGGACCCTCATACCATGGGAGGGGCTGAGGAATGTTTTGCAGGCTGGCAACACCCCCAAAGAGATCCAGGCTCCCAGCCCTCCTTTTTTTCTTTTTTTCTTTTTTAGCACCTCCTTGAGTGGAGGCCAGGGGTGGCTAGAAGCAGGTATGTGGGATTTATTTATCTGCTATAATAAAAAATTTGTAGCCTTGAGCAGAAGCCAGGGCTAGCCAGGACTGGCCAGAGCTGGCCAGGGCAGGCGGGAAACTTGGCTTCCTCCATCGCCGGGGGCCACCCAAGCTGCCTGCTTGCTCCAGCTCCATGGCTGCCACCATCTTTGTTGGATTGATTTGTATACTCGCTTCTGATTGGCTGGTGGGTGTAGAAGAGTAATGGTTAATTTGAATGTTTCTCTTTTTTTAATTTAATAAATCTTTATTGTTCTAATTATTACATTTGTTCCTCTTTTTCCCCCCTATAGCTCCCCTCCACCCAGCTCCCACCCCTCCCTGCCCCATTGTCCTCATCCATGGGTATATGATTTTTCTCCAGTCTCTCCCTGCATCCTCCTCACCCCTTTCCCTCTGAGAATTGTCAGTCCTCTCCCTTTCTATGACCGATTCTATTATATTCACCAGTTTATTCTGTTTGTCAGATTTTTAATTCACTTGATTTTTAGATTCATTTGTTAATAGATATGTATTTGTTGTTCATAATTTTTATCTTTACCTTTCTTTTTTAAAATATATTTTATTGATTGTTTACAGAGAGGAAGGGAGAGAGGTAGAGAATTAGAAACATCGATGAGAGAGAGACATTAATCAGCTGCCTCCTGCACACCCCCCACTGGAGATGTGCCCGCAACCAAGATACATGCCCTTGACCGGAATCAAACCTGGGACCCTTTAGTCCGCAGGCCAACACTCTATCCGCTGAGCCAAACCAGTTTCGGCTACCTTTTTTTTCTTCTTCCTCTTCCTCAGGCGTACCTTTCTACATTTCATATAATACTGGTTTGGTGATGATGAACTCCTTTAGCTTTTTCTTATCTGTGAAACTCTTTATCTGCCCTTCAATTCTGAATGATAGCTTTGCTGGGTAGAGTAATCTTGGTTGTAAGTTCTTGCTTTTCATCACTTTGAATATTTCTTGCCACTCCCCTCTGGCCTGCATAGTTTCTGTTGAGAAATTAACCAGCAATTGTATGGGTGCTCCCTTGCAGGTAATTAACTGTTTTTCTCTTGCTGCTTTCAAGATTCTTTGTCTTTTGCCCTTGGTATTTTAATTATGATGTGTCTTGGTGTCGTCCTCTTTGGATTCCTTTTGTTTGGGGTTCTGTGTGCTTTGTGAACTTGTAAGTCTATTTATTTCTTTCACCAGGTGTGGGAAGTTTTCAGTCATTATTTCTTCAAATAGGTTTTCAATATCTTGCTCTTTCTCTTCTTCTGGCATCCCCATAATTCTGATATTGGTATGCCTGAAGTTGTCCCAGAGGCTCCTTACACTATTTTTACATTTTTGGATTCCTTTTTCTCCTTTTTGCTTTCCTAATGGAGTGTTTTCTGCTTCTTTGTATTTCAAATCATTGACTTGATTCTTGCAGTCCTCTAGTCTGCTGTTAGGTCTCTGTATAATATTTTTTATTTCAGTCAGTGTATGTTTAATCTCTAGTTGGTCCTTTTTCATTTCTTGGGTCTCACTAAATTTATCCATTTTTTCTAGGAATTTCTTGAAAAACCTTATATCCGTGTTTTGTTTTGTTTTATTAATGTGTTACATATATTACATATCTTCCTATTGCCCTCCCCCTCCCAGGCATACCCTAACCCCCCAGTGTCTTGTGTTCATTGGTTATGCTTACATGCATGCATACAAGTCCTTTGGTTGATCTCTTATCTACCCCACCTCTCCTTAACCTTCCTGTTGTAATTTGACAGTCTTTTTGATGTTTTACTGCCTCTGTATCTATCCTTTGGTTCATCAGTTTATAATGTTCTTTATTATCCACAAATGAGTGAGATCATGTGGTGTTTCTCCTTCATTGACTGCCTTATTTCACGTAGCATTAAGGCTCTCCAGTTCCATCTAGGTTGCTGCAAATGGTAAGAATTCTTTCTTTTTTATGGCAGCATAGAATTCCATTGTGTAGATGTACCACAGTTTTCTTATCCACTCATCTGCTCATGGACGCCTAGGCCGATTCCAAATTGTAGCTATTGTAAATTGTGCTGCTATGAACATAGGAGTGCATAAATCCTTTCTGATTGGTGTTTCTCATTTCTTAGGATATATTCCTAAGAGTTATAACCATGGTTTTGAACTCTATATCCAGTTGTTTGTTTTCTTCCATTTCTTTCATTTGTGAGTTGTTTCTTTGTCTCCACATTTTTGCTCTGCCGGGAGAACTTCTGTGCTGGAGTCAGCCTTATGATACAAGATTTGCAAAATTGCAAAAGACTCTCTGTTCAGCTTGGATGGGGTGGAGTCTCAGGGCTGAGCAGAGATAGCTTTGGCTTCCAGTCAATCCTGTCCTACGAGACTCCTGGATCTTAATGTCCCTCGGTAATCGCTACAGCCCTCTCTGTGCGCATGTGCGCACCTCCAGACCTCTGCCTTTCCAGTTCCCATGTGCTCCGGAGACCCATATGAGTCTGAGATTCAGTGCAGTCGGAAGTGGATTTCAGCACAGTTGGGAGTTTCTGTATCCCTCCTACTAGGGAAAACCAGCAGCACATCGCCAGTCCGTCCTCTCTATGCGCAGTGGTGTGCGTGCCTCCAGGCGTCTGCCTTTTTGCAGCTCCCCTAAGTTTCCATGCATTCCTCTCTTTTCATGACAGTCCAGCCCCCTCTCTCACTCCCCCATAAGTCTCGCCCGGAGCTGGGGTTCAGTGCAGTTGGGAGTTTCTGTCTCCCTCCCACAAGAGGAAGCCAGCCAGGCACTCCGCCACCCGTCCTCTCCACGTGCATGTCTCCGTACCTCAGCTTTTTTGCAGCTCCACTGAGTCTCTGTGAGCCCCTCTCTTTCCTTCTAGTTGTAGAATTTCCACTCAGCCAGTTTTCTTATGGTTCTAGATGATGTCTGTACTGTCTTTTAGTTGTAGTTTTGAAACTGTTGTGTGAGGCAGCAGTTTAGGTGTTCACCTATTCCACCATCTTGGTTTTCCCCTGCATGTCTCTCTTTATTAGTATAGATGTTATCACAAATTTTTAAAAATTTAAAAATTATTTAGATATCTGCTATTTAACAATGGCTTTTCCTCTCCTCAAATATTAGTTCTAAAGAGAAAAGAACTTCAGTGCAATGAATGAACATACTTATAGACACCTTCCTATGATTGTAAATTTTTCATATTAAGTCCGAAAATGTACTCCATCCTAAAAAATCTACCACACACATAAGTCTACACCTCCAAAGTAAATCTTTGAATAATGTCTTTCAACTAAATAATTAAATTTAAAAAATAAAGATAAAACGTAAATAGTAAACAGTATACCTCTGACTAAATTTTATTATACCTCCTTTCAGCTTCACATATGTTCTTCATGCAACAAAACCAAGCAGGAAATTATTATCAAATTGAGCACTTTCAATTCAGAGAACAAAAGGCAAATCTCTAGATTTAGCGACCATAAAAAGAAACCTAATAAAAAATGAGAAAAGAGCTCTAGTCAGTTTTGATCAATAGATAGACATCAGCCTGCAGACGAAAAGGTCCCAGGTTTGAATCATAACAAGCGCAGGTTCCTACTTGGTCCAGGCCCTGGTCAATTGGGGCCATGCAAGAGGCAACCAATCAATGTGTTTCTCTCATATTGATGTTTCTTTCCATCTTTCCCTTGCTCTCCCACTCTCCCTGAAAATTAATGGAAAAAATATCCTCAGTTGAGGATTAACAAACAAACAAACAAACGAGAAAAGAGAAAGCAAAATATAGGTATAGATAACTGTGTCATTATAAATACAAATAAGGATTATACACTAATAATGAAAGAGAAACTAAAAAAATAATGCCACTTACCACTATACCAAAAAAATTTAAACTTAACTAAGGACGTAAAAGACCTGTACTCAGAAAACTACAGGACATTGAAAAAAGGGATACAGGAAGACATAAATAAGTGGAAGAACATACCGTGTTCATGGACTGATAGGCTCAACATCATTAAAATGTTCATACTACCCAAAGCAATTTATAAATTCAATGCAATCCCCATTAAAATACCAACGGCATATTTCACAGACCTAGAACAAACTCTCCAAAAATTTATCTGGAATAAAAAAGGACCCGAATAGCTACAGCAATCCTGAGAAAGAAAAACAAAGTTGGAGAGATCACAATATCAGATATCAAGCTATATTACAAAGCCACTGTTCTCAAAACTTCCTGGTACTGGCACAAGAACAGACATATAGACCAATGGAGCAGAACAGAGAACCCAGAAATAGACCCAAGCCATTTTGCTCAATTAATATTTGACAAAGCAAGAGTACACAATGGAGTCAAAACAGTCTCTTCAAAAAACAGTGCTGGGAAAATTGGTCATATACATGCAAAAAAATGAAACTAGATCATCTACTTACACCATACTCAAAAACAAACTCAAAATAGCTAAAGGACTTAAATGTAAGATGGGAAACCATAAAAATCTTAGAAGACTTGATAGGCAGCAAAATATCAGACATATATTGTAGCAATATCTTTACCGATACTGCTCCTAGGGCAATGGAAACTAAGAAAAACATAAACAAATGGGACTAAATTAAAATAAAAAGCTTCTGTACAGTGAAAGAAACCATCAATAAAACAAGAAAGCCCATTGCATGGGAGAACATATTTGCTAATGCTATCTCAGATAAGGGTTTAATGTCCAAAATTTAAAGGGAACTCATACAACTTAACAAAAGGAAGATAAACAATCCAATAAAAAATGGGCAAAGGACCTAAATATAATTTCTTCAAAACAAAACATACAGAAGGCCCAGAGACATATGAAAACATGCTCAATGTCACTAATCATCAGAGAGATGTAAATCAAAACGACAATGAGGTACCACCTCACAACTGTCAGAATGGCTATCATCATCAAATCAACAAACGCCCAGTGCTGAGAGGACATGTAGAAAAAGGAACCCTTGTGCTGCTGGTGAGAATGCAGACCAGTGCAGCCACTGAGGAAAACAATATGGAGTTTCTTCAAAAAATTAAAATATGGAACTCCCATTTGATCCAGTAATCCCACTTCTGGGAATTATCCAAGAAATCAGAAACACCAATCAGAAAAGGCACATGCACCCCTATGTTCATAGCAGCACAATTTATAATAGCTAAGATTTGGAAACAGCCTCAGTATCCATCAGCAGATGAGTGGATTAAGAAACTGTGGTACATCTACACAATGAAAGACTACACTACTATAAAAAAGAAGGAACTTTCACCATTTGCAACAGCATGAATGGACCTGGAGAGCATTATGCTAAGCAAAATAAGCCAGTCGGAGAAAGATAAATATCACATGATCTAACTCAAATGTGGGATATAATAAACAACATAAATTGATGAGTAAATAGATCCAGAGACAGAAAGTCAGAAACATCGATGAGCGAGAGACATGGATCAGCCGCCTCCTGCACGCCGCCTACTGGAGTTGTGCTTGCAAGCAAGATACATGCCCCCAATCGGAATCGAACCTGGGACCTTTCAGTCCGCAGGCCGATGCTCTATCCACTGAGCCAAACCAGTCTTGGCAACTTAATATATTTTTAAGTTTCATCCACAGACCTTGTTGTGACTGAATAATATTCTATTGTATGAATATGCCACAGTTTATCTATTCAGGTGATGAATATTTGTACTGTTTCTATTTTCTGGCTATCATAAGTACAGATTTATGAATAATACTGTTTTCTGCACAGTTGTGTACAATTTTTTATGTTGACATATGTTTTTACTTGTCTGGGTGTGAAATCACTGGGTCACATGGTAAATTTATGTTTAATGTTTTGAGAAACTACCAATCTTTTTTCCACAGTAGCTGCACCATTTTACATTCCCACCAGCAATACAAAAAGTTTCTAATTTCTCCATATCCTCAACAATATTTGTTATTATCTGTCTTTCTCATTATAGTGGGTGTGAAATATTATTTCATTGTGGCTTTGATTTGCATTCCCCTGATGACTAATGATGTTGAGCACCTTTTCGTGTGCTTTTTGGCCATCTGTATACCTTTCTTTAGGGAACTATTTAGATCCTTTGGCTATTTCTTCATTGGGTGTCTTTCTATTTTTGAGTTATAAAACTTACTTATATACTCTAAATACAAGTCCTTCATCAGGTATCTGATTTGCAAATTTTTCCCATTCTGTAGATTGTTATTTCTTTCCCTTTCTTGATCATGTTCTTTGAAGTAAAGAAGTTTGTAATTTTTCTGAAGTCCAATATTTCTATTTTTTTCTTTCTTTACTTATCCTTTTGATTTCATAGCTAAGAAAACCATATCTATAAAACCATAAAGAAATAATAAAAAAGAATCAAAGTAAGAAAATGATTGAGGACTCAAATTCAAGATTAACTTTCTTGTGATGAGGTGAGAAGGCCAGCAGGGGGTTAGTGAGGGTCAACCAAATGATTGAACAGCAGGCTGCGTGGGGGGCGGGGGGGTTAGTGAGGGATAACAAAACAACTAAACAGCAGGCTGCATAGGGCGACCAGACCTGCACGGGGGTTAGTGAGGGCAACAAAACTATTGAATGGCAGAATGCATAGGGTGACCAAGATGGCAGGAGGGGCAGTTGGGAGAAACCAGGCCAGTGAGGGGGGGCAGTTAGGGGTGACCAGGCTGGCAGAGGGGCAGTTGGGGGCAACCAGGTTGGTGTGGATTGGGGGAGAAGTTGGGGGTGACCAGGCTAGCAGGAGTGGGGGTAGTTGGGGTGATCAGGCCGGCAGGGGGCACAGTTAGTGGTGATCAGGCCAGGCAGGCAGGTGAGTAGTTAGGAGCCAGTGGTCCTAGATCATGAGAGAGATGCCTGAC
>PVJN01058779.1:0-12083 GCA_004026805.1 Lasiurus borealis | reverse complement strand
TTTTATTGAGCTTATATAGTTGTCCCTTGATATACATGAGAAATTGGTTCCAGAGCCCCTACGGATACCAAAGTTCATTATGTAAAATAGCAATATTTGCTGTAAACTAATTAAATTATAATACCTAATACAATGTAAGAGCTATGTAAATGGCTGTTTTACTTTATTGTTCAGAGAAAAGAACAAGGAAAAAGTGTGTGCATGTTCAGTACAGAGGCAACCATTGTAGGCTTAATTACACAGTACATATGAGCAACAGTGTAACTTTTCTTCTTCTGAATATTTTTAAGTTATGGCTGGCTTAATCCATGGATGCTGAACCTGGAATACATAGGGCTGAATGTACTTAACCATTGAAATTCTTGGGCCATATGGTAACTCTATATGTAACATTTTGAGGAACTGCCAAACAGTTTTTCAAAGTAGTTACTGTTTTACAGTTTCATCTTTAATGTATGAGGCTTCCAATTTTGCCACATCCTCATTAACACTTGTATTTACATTTTTATTTTATTCTTTCTAGTGGTGTAAAGTGGTATCTTACGATGTTGTTGTTTCCCCCCCCCCCTTTTTTTTTAAATATTTTTATTGATTTCAGAGAAGAAGGGAGAGGGAGAGAGAATCATTGGTCAGCCACCTCCTGCACCCTCCTCTACTGGGGATCGAGCCCACAACCTGGGAAGGTGCCTGACTCGGAATTAAATTGGTGACTACGTACTTGGTTTCTGTGTTGACGCTCAACCACTGTGCCACAGCAGCCAAGAGCCAACTTCACTTTTTTATATGCGGATATCAGTTGTCCCAGCACAATTTGTTGAAAAGACTATTTTTTCCCAATTGAATCGTCTTGATAATTTTGCAGAAATCCAGTTGACTGTAAATGTGAGGGTTTACTTCCGGACTCCCCATTTTTCATTGATTTATGTTTATCCATATGCCCATACCACACTGTTTTTATTATTGGAGGTTTTTAGAAAGTTTTAAATTGGAAAGTGTGAATTCTTCCAATTTTGTTCTTATCTTCCAAGATCATTTTGGTTATTTTGGATCCTTTGTATTTGTATATGGATTTTAGGATCAGCTTGTCAATTTTTGCCAAAAAAGACAGCTAAGTATATTGATAGAGATTGTATGGAATTTGTAGATCAGTTTGGGGACTATTAGCATCTTTGCAATATTAGGTCTTCTGATCTATGAACATGATGTTTTTATATTATTTAGAGATTTAATTTCTTTCAATAGTGTTTTATAATTTTCAATGTGTAAGTCTTGTGCTTTTTTTTGTTAGCATTTTTCCTAAGTATTGTATTCTTTTTTAAAAATATATTTTTATTGATTTTAGATAGGAAGGGAGAGAGAGAGAGAGAAGCATTAATAAGAGGGAATTATTGATCAGCTGCCTCCTGAATGCCCCCTACTGGGGATCCAGCTCACAACCTGAGCACATGCCCTTGACTGAATCGAAACTGGGACCCTTAAGGCCACAGGCTGACATTCGATCCACTGAGCTAAACCAGCTAAGGCAGTATTGTATCTTTTTTTTTTTTTAATACTTCTTACTGATTTCAGAGAGGAAGGGAGAGGGAGAGAGAGATAGAAACATTAATGATGAGAGAGAATCATTGATCTGCTGACTCCTGCATGCCTCCTACTGGGGATCAAGGCTGCAAGCCAGATATGTGCTCTGATTAGGAATCAAACTGTGACTTCCTGGTTCATTGGTGGACACTCAGCCACCGAGCCATGTCAACTGGGCAAGTATTGTATTCTTTTATTGCTACTGTGAATGGAATTATTTTCTTAATTTGATTTTCAGATTGCTCATCGCTAATTTATAGAAACAATCGATTTTCACATATTGAACTTCTGTACTCCTCTATAGAAAGTTTAACTTTACTAAGGAGCAGAAGTGATATTGGAAGTGTTTCCAACTGGGTCAAGAAAAGTTTCTATTGTATACCATCTGGTCAAATAGATCAGTGACAAAGCTGCCAATTATCAACCATCTATCATGCTATTTCCTGTGTTTAAAACCTCCCAATAGTTTCCCATTGCTCTTACAACAACAAAACAGACTAGAATCCTCAGTATGATCTCTAAGGTCCTGGATACTGAGTGCTTTTGTGCAGTCTACAACCCTATCCCTCATTGTTCTTTTGACCCTGTGTCTCCCAGCCACATTGCCACTCTCTATTTCCTCTGCATTACTTCTGCATGTGAAAGCCTCCCCTCTCTGTGTAACATTTTAATTGTTGCTTTCTGTATTTGTGCCTTAGGTGTTTTCATTTGTAATGCTCCTCTAGATTGGTCATACCCTCCCAGACTACTACTAGAAAAGGTAGTTTTCTTCCTAGTAGACAAAATTATAATTTACCCAATGTTTATAAATGGCTATCCCACTGAATAGATCCTGTCTGTTCACATCTGTGTCATCAGCACCTGGCACATTACTGAAGCTGAGTAAAGGGAGTGGATAAACTGTGAACCAGGCACTTTACAGACATAATCTCACTTGTCCTTATGGTATACTTCACGAACGAGGAAAGTAAGTTTGAGGAGCTGAATTGGTCCAAGGTTACACAGCTAGTAAGTAGTAGTGACTGTTTGGGAGTTTTAAATAACCCCTCTGAGAGAGTAGTGCTCATCTTTTGATTTATTTTCCAGCGGAGACTTTTCAGAAACTGCAGAAGGCAAAGGAGATTCTGACTAATGAAGAGAGTCGAGCCCGCTATGACCACTGGCGAAGGAGCCAGATCTCGATGTCATTCCAGCAGTGGGAAGCTTTGAGAGACTCAATGAAAACGGTAGGTGTTTCTCTGGGATGAAGTAAATTTAGAAAACTCAAGCTACCCATGGGTTAGACTCACATAGTAACTTAAATAGTCAATAGGGAATGGGAGGGAGAAGGCCCAAAGGTGGCAGAATCTGGATGAAAGTTGGTTGATGTCCACAAAACCCTGTGAAGGGAAATGCAGTGGATCAGTGCCAGAGAGCTGGTGACTATGCTTGTGAGTCTCTTTAGCTGTTTGATTGGTTATTTACACTCCCCGTTATCATTTACTTTTTTATACATTCTGATAACTGTGTGTCTCAAGTTGCTCATATAATACTGCTGAATTTTGAACCATTGCAAATTTATCTCCTTCATCTTTTTAGTTCATATGAGCCTTTTCTCTTTTGAGGACATATAAACTCCATAAAAAAACAGGATCTGATTAATCAAAGAAAGCTCTAAATTATTTTTTAATTACTTTTTTAAAATAAATTCTAATGAAAGATTTATTGAATAGACACAGAAGGACTAAAGCATTGTGTTATTTCTTTATGCCATTAAAAAAACCCTACATATCAAAATAATTACTCTCTCTCTTCCTCTCTCTCTCTCTCTCTTCTCTCTCTCTCTCTCTCTCTCTCTCTATATATATATATATATAATCTTTATTATTCAGATTATTACAGTTGTTCCTTTATTTTCCACCCAGAGCTCCCTTCCACCAGGTTCCCAACCTACCCTCTGCCCTTACCACTCTCTACTATACTCATTCATAGGTGTATGATTTTTGTCAAGTCTCTTCCCCTACCCCCACACCACTTTCTCTCCAAGAATTGTCAGTCCACTCCCTTTCCATACCCCTGATTCTATTATATTCATCAGATTATTCTGTTCATCAGATTTTTAAAAATTTAATAAATATTTATTGTTCAGATTATTACAATTTTTTTCTATTTTTCCCCCCATAGCTCCCCTCCACCCAGCTCTCACCCCTCCTTCTGCCCTTACCTTCCCCCACATTGTTCTCATCCATAGGTGTATAATTTTTATCCAGTCTCTCCCTGCACCTCCTTCACCCTTTTCCCCCTGAGAATTGTCAGTCCACTTCCTTTCTATGCCCCTGATTCTATTATATTCACCAGTTTATTCTGTTCATCAGATTTTTAATTCACTTGATTTTTAGATTCATTTGTTGATAGATATGTATTTGTTGTTCATAATTTTTATCTTTACCTTCTTCTTCTTCTTCTTCATTTTTAAATTAAATCTTTATTATTCAAATTATTATATTTTTTTCTCTTTTTTCCCCTCCATAGCTCCCTTCCACCCAGCTCCCAACCCTCCCTCTACCCTTACCCCCCTCCCTTTGACCTCATCCATAGGTGTATGATTTTTGTCCAGTCTCTCCCTGTACACTCCTCACTCCTTTCCCCCTGAGAATGATCAGTCCACTCCCTTTCTGTGCTCCTGATTCTATTATATTCACCAGTTTATTCTGTTGATCAAATTTTTAATTCACTTAATTTTTAGGTTCATTTGTTGATAGATATGCATTTGTTGTTCATAACTTTTTATCTTTTACCTTTTTCTTCTTCCTCTTCTAAAAGAGTACCTTTCATTTCATATAATACTGGTTTGGAGTTGATGAACTGCTTTAGCTTTTTCTTATCTGTGAAGCTTTTTATCTGCCCTTCAATTATGAATGACAGCTTTGCTGGATAGATTATTCTTGGTTGTAGGTTCTTGCTATTCATCATGTTGAATATTTCTTGCCTTTCCCATCTACACTGCATCGTTTCTGTTGAGAAATCAGCTGACAGTCATATGGGTGTTCCCTTGTAGGTAATGAACTGTTTTTCTCTTGCTGCTTTAATATTCTCTCTTTGTCTTTTGCTCTTGGTATTTTAATTATGATGTGTCTTGGTGTAGTCCTCTTTGGATTCCTTTTATATGGGGTTCTGTGTGTTTCCTGGACTTGTAAGTCTATTTCTTTTACCAGATGTGGGAAGTTTTCAGTCATTATTTCTTTAAGTACGTTTTCAGGATCTTGCTCTCTCTCTTCTTCTGGCACCCCCACAATTCTGATGTTGGTTCGCTTGAAACTGTCCCAGAGGCTCCTTACATTATCTTCACATTTTTTGTATTCTTTTTCTTCTTGCTTTTCCAGTTGAGTGTTTTCTGATTCTTTATATTACAAATTTTTGACTTGATACTTGCCTTCCTGTAGTCTGCTCTTAGGTCTCTGTATAATATTTTTTATTTCAGTCAGTGTATGTTTAAGTTCCAGTTGGTTCTTTTCCATCTCTAGTTGGTTCTTTTTCATCTCCTCTTGGCTCTCGCTAACTTTATCCAACTTTTCTGGGATATTCTTGAAAAACCTTATAAGCGCGGTTTTGAACTCTATATCCAGTCATTTGTTTTCCTCCATTTCTTTTGTTTGTGATCCCTTTCCTGGTCTCAGCATTTTCACTATGCCGGGAGAACTCCTGTGTTGGATTCAGCCTTATGATACCAGACTTGCAAAACTGCAAAAGCCTCTCTGTTAAGCTTGGGAGGGGTGGAGTCTCAGGGCTTAAGGGACCACCTTGCCTTCCAGTCAGCTCTGCCCTCCACGGCCCCTGAATTTCACGTGACTGGGTAATTGCTGGAGCGGTCCCTGTGTGTGTGTGTGTGTGTGTGTGTGTGTGTGTATGTGTGTGTGTGTGTGCGCGCGTGCATGCTCTCTCGCAGTGCCTCTAGACTGCTGCCCCTCCGACTCCCCTGCGCTCCGGGACCATATGAATCTGGGTCCCCAGGACTTCACCTGAATCTGGGGTTTAGTGGAATTAGAAGTGATGCAGTTGGGATGCTTTGTTCCCGCCCTCTTGTGAAAGCCAGTGGCACAATCAGCAGTTGGTGTTCTGTGCACAGGGCTGTGCACTCTGCCCAACTTCTGTCCTCCTGCGACTCCCCCAAATTTCCATGCACTTCTCCCTTTTCACAGTCCAAACTCCCCCCATATGAGTTTTGGCTGGACCTGGGGTTAATGTCGTAGGATAAGGGGTTCAATGCCGTTGGGAGTCTCCCACCAGAGAAAGCCAGCCAGGTACTCCGGCACCCGCTCTCTCCATGCGTGCGTCTCCGTACCTCAGCTTTTTGCAGCTCCTCTGGGTCTCTGTGAACCCCTCTCTTTCCTTCTAGTTTTAGAATTTCCACTCAGCCAGCTTTCCTGTGACTCTGGATGATGTCCGCTTTGTCTTTTAGTTGTAGTTTTAAAGTGATTGTGTGAGGCAGTAAGTTCAGGTGTTTACCTATGCTGCCATCTTGATTTCTGCCATAATCACCATATTTACATATATATATATATTTTTTTATTTTTTACTTTAAGCTTTATATATTACTAGAGGCCTGATGCACAGATTCATGTATCGGTGGGGTCCCTCAGCCTAGCCTACATCCTCTTGCAATCTGGGTCCCCTCGGGGGATATTGGATTGCAGGGATTGGGCTGAAACCGGCAATCTGACATCCCTTGAGGGATGTAGCAGTGCACGAAGGGGCAGGTATCTGGGGAGGAGCCTCAGCCAGGGCTGGGTGCTGCGCTACTCCTGCTCATCCCCACCCTGCTGTGCTTGCCGCCACTTGGTAGTGCTACCATGGAGTGGGGAGAGACTTGCACCACCACAGCTGTGCTCGCCAGCCTTGAGCTTGGCTTCTGGCCGAGCTGCTCTCCCATCGTTGGAGTGTACTGACCACCAGGGGACAGCTCCTGTGTTGAGAATCTGCCCCCTGGTGGTCAGTGTGCATCATAGTGACTGGTCGACTTGTTGAGTGGTCGAGCAATTGGGTGGTCAAGCGTTGGACTGGTTGCTTAGGCTTTTATATATATATAGTAGAGAAAATACAATTTTAAAGGTTTCTACATTCTTAGGCATGACTTATCCAGCTTTTTTCCTCACAGGGACACTTTTCTATGGCATGAGACTTAGAATACAGAAGTTACCTTACAGGCAAGTCTTCAGGGACACTTATTAGAATTAGTCTACAAGGCCTTAGCCAGTTTACCAAGTGGTTAGAGTGTTAGCCTGTGACTGAAGGATCTCAGGTTTGATTCCAGTCAAGGGTACCAGCTTTGCAGTTTGATTCTGTCCAGGGCATGTGCCTTGGCCTCAGGGAGGCAAAAATTGATATGTTCTCTCACACTGATGTTTCTCTCTGTGTGCCCCTCTCCCTCACTTCCACTCTTTGTCATAAAAAAAAAAAGATTTAGTTACAAAATGATTCACATCTTTTACTTACTTATTTTTCTTTTAATTGAATTTAGAGAGAGAGAGAGAGAGAGAGAGAGAGAGAGAGAGAGAGAGAGAGAAGGAAAGAGAAACATTGATTTGAGAGAGGAGTATCGATTGGCTGCCTCCCACACTTGCTCCAATGGAGGATCAAACCCACAATGTGGGTTTATGTCCCCTAACTGGGAATTGAACCCTCCACCTTTTGATGTATAGGATGATTCTCCAACCAACAGAGCCACACTGGCCAGGGCTGATTCACATCTTTTATATTACAACCTGTCAGTATTACATTTATATTTCTTTCTTAATAGTTTTATTTTAAGAAGACTTAAGCAAATTGTTTTTCCATTGATAAAAGATCTACAATAGTAAGTGAGTGTCTTTGAAATAATTGAGAAGAACAATGCAAAATTATCAAAGTACATAATTAAAGCCACTCTACATAAAATATAAATAATTTTCATCTCATTTTGGAATGAGTATATATTCATATGATTTCCTTAAGTGGGTTAATTATTCATGAAGGATTATTGAATATGTAGATGAGGTAAAAGGTTTTCTGTTGTTGATATAGAAAATAATACAATAATTAATAAAAAATAATACAAGAATAAATTCTGTGTTTCATGTAGTCACATCTGTAAACCTACTTTTGCAATGCCCTGTATGCACAAAGTAACTAGAGAGAATTTTTTATTTTTATTGATTAAAGAGATAAAGGAGAGGGAGAGAGAGATAGAAATACCAATGATGAGAGTGAATCATTAATTGGCTGCCTCTTGCACGCCCTCTTCTGGGGATCAAGTGTAAAACCCGGGCATGTGCCTTTGACTGGAATCGAACCTGGGAATCTTCAGTCAACAGGCTGATGCTCTATCCACTGAGCCAAACTGGCTAGGGAGAGAGAGAATATTTTTACAATAGTGACTTAACTTCACATACTCAAAAGTAAGAGTTTTTTTTCCCTTTTACATTGTGTATACCTGCAATTCCTTGTTGGTATGGACTAAATATACATTGTTCTACCTCCTCTGCTTAACCATTATTTCCATTCTGCTGTGTGTGACACACTGTAACTGCAACTGAATTAGCGACCCTTGCTATTTGAATGCCTTTTGATTTATAGCTCACTTTTCTTGATGATCCACTGAACTTTTGTTACTTACCGTATTTTCCGTCATATAAGATGACTGGGGCGTATAAAACAACCCCCAACTTTTTTAGTTAAAATATAGAATTTGGGATATACCCGCCCTATAAGACATGATAATAAGTTGTGATATAGTCATACAAGGAACACTACACCAAATAAAAAAGACGACTCCTGACTTTTGAGAAGATTTTTCTGGGTTAAAAAGTTGTCTTATATGCTGGAAAATACAGTAATTTTAGCTGTTAATATCAAGTTAGCTGTGGGTCTTAAAAAACTCTTCTCTAAATCCGTGCTCTAATTTATATTGCCATTGTCTTTCCATTACATACTTATTTGTCTCTGAACACGTCATTTCTGATTTGAATTTATCTTAACTATGAACTGTTTGAGGTTTTACAATAATTACATTTTATTATTTTTTAAATTATTTTTTTACATGTATTATCATAATTTTTTATTAAGCTAATTACATGTTTTCCTCCTTTATCCACTGTCAGTTTTACCTTATGATATGTTTGGCCAGATGAATTAATACTCTCTACTATTTCATTATCTGGAAGCTCTAATTTTCTTCTGGGCAATTAATTTCCATAGAAATTACTTCATTGAGAGGATTAAGTTCAATTTCCCAATACATTGGTTTTTCAGTATCAGTATTATCACAGAATTTATGAATATCAGGCAAAGTCATTCTGCTTATAATTTCAGTATTACACCATATTCTATTATTATTTAATGTAAACTTGGTGATATTACAGTAAAAATTGCTTAGTCTATCAGAAGAGTCTTTTAACCCTTCCCAGCAAAAACACCCTTTTCCCATATTCCATATATTGTTATTTATTGGGGTAGATACAATAGGCCAGGACTAGGTGAATTCAATATTCCACATGGATTGGGGGACTAACTATTCATCTTTCCAATTTTCACAGACAGTGAGATGGGTTCACATTGTTTATTATTTTTAAATATGGCTCCTCTACCATTGGAAGTATTCTAGTATTACTGAGGATGGTCCCTATGCCAACCAGTTGAACTACTGGGAATTTAAGCTTAGAATTTAACTGGCACCTGGGCTTTTAAACACAATGTCGTAGATAGCATTTCACATTCAAATTTTTCAAATTTCCGGGGAACCATGAGTCCCATAAGTGTCTGGCCTGGGCTCCTGCAGCCATTATAGTTGGCCGTTATTTCATAGACACTTCAGATTCCTTGCATTAGCATAGACAGCAGGCCCAGTTGAGTTAGGGCACAGGCACGTTCCCCTTCTTGGGTTTCAATAATTACATTTTAGATCTTACTGGCTACATCATTTACCCTGTCAGCAAAATTAAAACAGAATGCCAGGCTAGCATTGGGTTTGGATGTATTCTTACTATGATACAAAAATGATGATATGCATATCTTTCTGCTTTAAATTAGCAGTGATATTTTTTCTTGCATAGTCTTCTTTGGGCCAAACTTTTTTGCTTCCGACTTGCTTTTGCTTCTCTTTCTCAATGGACTTTGAATCTTGCATGCCAAGTTTTACATGTTTTGTTTTGTACCTCATTCGTTAGACTTTCTTTACATTTCCTTTCATTCTTTTCTGTTTTCATCCTCTCAGTGACTTGTGCATGTGAAAGCCTCTCCTCTCTCTGTAACTTTTTGTTGCTTTCTGTATTTGTGCATTTCATTTCTTCAACTTTTCACATTCACTATAATTATTAATTGTCATACCTAATATTGTTCATCAACTCATAGATTGGGGCCTTTTTGTAGATAAACATCGCCATTAGGTCTTTATTGCCATTCTGACAATAAAATGTTTATAATTTAGGGTTCAGGTAATAGGTGACATTTATCTAAAATACGTGTGCATGACCACTTGTTCTACACATTTAGAATGTTAAATCTCATAAAATCCTTATCTTTCCATTATCAACCCCGTGTTTCTGCTTTTTATTTAAGCAGTATAACCCACCCCCTCCCCCCAACTTGAAGGAAAAGCACTGGTAGGGAATGTTAATCCTAATACCTTCAAGGTAGGACAAATCAGTTCTGCAGCATCACACACAGGTTCATATCGTAGGACTCTCTGGGAGAATTGCTTAAATGACACTTTTCTATCATCCAAGAATGATGGAACTGTAACTGGTATTTTTTTTCTCCCATGCCAAGCACCTGCCACTTCACTAGCTCTTTATCTTTCTTTTCTTTTTTAGAAGTTCCACCTGATAGTTTAACTTGTAAAAATATTTTAAGAATTCATTGAGGTCAATGAATATGTTGGAAATTTAAATTTAGATATGTGATGTTGGTTAAAGAAAAAAGGGGAGAGGGTGAGGGCTTTTGTAACCAGGGTCTTTGGGAGCTTGGGATAATTTGAAAACAAGACGCCTTTCTAGCTTAATTAATTTTAGGGGAATTCATATGGTCATGCTATAAATGATTTTCTTCAAGATTCAGGCTATGAATGGCTCTCCCTCTAGCTCCAAAATATGTGGCAGAATGCTTTTATGATAGCTGTGGGAGAGTGGTTGCAGCAAAGCCACAGTCTAAATAAAGCGCTGAGTAAAATTCTCATAAGCTGTTAAAACTGTCCCATGCCATATAAACTGCTGTCATTTTATAAAGAGTTAATAAAAATACATTTTTGATGAAATGATTGTTTGAAACATTGATTGTTACTGGGAGGGCTTGTTGGGGCTGCCACTCACCCTCACTTGAACCTCTTGTCTGTTGTTTCTAGCTGGACAAGGTGTCTTTGGGATGAGTCCAGTTGGCTACACACTAACAGGGAAGCTTCTTATTGTGCCTCTATAGCCAATTTCCCTAGCCAGATGGGAAACAGTGTGCAGTTCAAGGTCTTCTGGGTTTATTCAAAGACAGTTTGTCCTAATTGGATGTTATTCAAAAATTGTCAGAGTTCAGCCAGGCAAATAAAAAAAAAATGTACTCATGGAGAGCCAGGATAAAAATAACCCATTAATTTTGAATACTTAGCTGAACCATGGTTCATCTGAGTCCATTGATTTTTTTTTCTAATTGTCTCAAAGTTTACTAGCATATAGACACAATGTATTTATATTCCAGTGTTGACCAAGGTACATACATAATATAAGAAAATGGCTTTCTAGATTACCAAAAAAAGAAAAAAAAAAGGAAAGAAAAGAAACAGACAACCAATTAAGGAAAGCTGGTAAACAAGTTAATTGAGAAGGCAGAACGACACACCAGTTTCACATAACAGGACATTGGCTTTTGCCCCCAGGCTGGGTGTCTGTTTAGTGTTAGCCCGATCCATCCAGGGCAATTCATTTTACTGTCCAGACTCTCCCCGCCCTAGAATTCCTCTTTGTTTCTATCATCTGCTATCATTTGATGTTTTTTTTATTGATGCTCAATCTATTGATCTGAGTCACTCCACGGTAGTTTGCTTGATGTTAAATATTGCTGTACCTAACTGCTTGCTACGCTAAGTGGAGCTGAGAAATACATTTTGTGAACACAGAAATGTATAATTTAATTGTGTCCCAGCAAACCAGGCTGCTTAGCACTGCTCTTATGGTAGTCCTTTGATTGAACGATAAACTATAAGAGGTGCCTGTATAGATTAGATATAGTTTTGATTTTCCCCTTGGGTATTTCATTAATTGGGATCAGCAGATATGAGGGATAATAGTAAAATACTTTATTCTGATTTGCTCATAAAGGAGATGGATAAGTAAGACAATTATCTCAATATCTTTTCACTGAGGCTTTGAAAGCATTTATTAGAGGCGAGTCATCAGTCCTCACCACCCATCTAAGGCTAACATGGTACTTTTATTCCAAGAGAGAAGTGCTAAGGCACAGAATTAATATTATACTGTTGTAATTAGCTAATTATTAATTAATAACAG